>OZ024804.1:8355721-8473221 GCA_964017045.1 Omphiscola glabra | reverse complement strand
GAGTTAAGGTTAGGGCTAGGGTTAAGGATACGGTTAGGGTTAGGGTTAAGGTTAGGTTTAGGGTTACGTTTAGGGTTAGGGTTGGGGTTGCGGTTAAGGTTAGGATTTGCGTTATGTTTACTTTTCGAAACGGAGTTTAAGGTTAGGTTCATTGTTAGAGTTATGATTAGTGCTGACTATTCACAGTTAAGGTTAAGGTTGAGGTCATGTGTTTATATTTACGGTTGTGTTAAGTTTAGGGTTATGGTTAGGTTTAGGACTAAGGTTTGGTTTAGGCTCTAGTTAAAGTTAGGTATAGGGTTAAGGTTAAGTTTGGTGTAGGCGCTCACTTCAACAACAACCCAAAAAACCACAGCATCTAAATAACGTCTATTGAGTATGATAATAAGAATAATCATCATAATAATAATAATAACAAGAAACTGTAATGTATAGCTTGAGGATCGAAAATTTACTATATCGTGTTTAGTGGATGTGTAGTTGGTGAATGTGTAGTTTGTGAATGTGTAGTTGGTGAATGTGTAGTTGGTGAATGTGTAGTTGGTGAATGTGTGTTTAGTGAATGTGTGGTTAGTGAATGTGTGGTTAGAGAATGTGTGGTTAGTGAATGTGTGGTTAGTGAATGTGTGGTTAGAGAATGTGTGGTTAGTGAGTGTGTAGTTAGTGAATGTGTAGTTAGTGAATGTGTAGTTGGTGAATGTGTAGTTAGTGAATGTGTAGTTAGTGAATGTGTAGTTGGTGAATGTGTAGTTAGTGAATGTGTAGTTAGTGAATGTGTAGTTAGTGAATGTGTAGTTAGTGAATGTGTAGGTAGTGAATGTGTAGTTATTGAATGTGTAGTTAGTGAATGTGTAGTTAGTGAATGTGTAGGTAGTGAATGTGTATTTAGTGAATGTGTAGGTAGTGAATGTGTAGTTATTGAATGTGTAGTTAGTGAATGTGTATTTTGTGAATATGTAGTTTGTGAATGTGTAGTTTGTGAATGTGTAGTTTGTGAATGTGTGGTTAGTGAATGTGTGGTTAGTGAATGTGTGGTTAGTGAATGTGTGGTTAGTGAATGTGTACTTTGTGAATGTGTAGTATCAATTTTGATTATCAAGTTATATCTTACAGTTGAGTGTTGTTATTATTACTATTATTATTATTTAAAACACGTAATCTGAAATGAAGAGTCTAATTATGTTCAGCAAAGGTGTTAACTGTATAGACTATAACATAAATAACACCACAGTTCTGATGTGCTGGTAATTTCAACTTTGAAGCTTATAGCTTACAGCGTGCCATAAATACCAACCACAGTTAAGATGTGTTGGTAATTTTAGCTGCATAGAGGTATAGCTTAAAGCAGTTGTTCTCAACCTTTCTGATGCCGCGGCCCTTTAATACAGTTCCTCATGTTGTGGCGACCCCCAACCACAAAATTATATTCGTTGCTACTCCATAACTGTAGAGCGTATGTGTTTTCCGATGGTCTTAGGCGACCCTTTTGAAATGGTCATTCGACCCCCCAAAGGGGTCGCGACCCACAGGTTGAGAACCGCTGGCTTAAAGTGTGCCATAGATACCACCGCAGTTAAAATGTGTTGGTATTGTTAACGACTTCAACAAATTTTGAACTAAACAATAATATTTGCGAATTACAGCCTCATGCTTCTTTCCAAAAACATCTCAACAGGGGCGTAACTGGGTTTTTGGCGCCCTTGGCTAATTTATTTTTAAAATAATAACAATTTAAAAATTAGAGATTTAGCGGCGCCCTTTTGAACTGGCGCAGGCCGGTGCCCTTGGCAACTGCCCCAATGCCAAGCCGTTGTTACGCCTCTGCATCTCACTGTAAGATATATTAACAAATAAATGTACTATTTGACAGTAAGGCTTCGGTGACAGCGTTCATTCCATGACCTCACTTTGTTTTTTGCTCTGTTTAGACCAAAAAAAAATAATTAATTTCAAGCTAAGCTGTCATTGTAACTTAAGTTAAGTAACACTAAGAGATGAACGCTAACATCCGTGTGAATATAAAAATGCTGTCACGTTAACAAAATCTCCTGACAAAGCTTGAATGCAAAAATGAAAATCTAAAGAGCTCAGATCGGTCAACAAAGAATCTTAATGACCATGCTTTCCGACATAACGCAATGACGGACACGAGCGTAAAAAATCTTTTATGCACCGCAGCATTTCTGAATCAAGCAAGCAAAAAAAAAAAAAAAAAAAAAAACACACAAATTTATAAATATCCGCCGTGTACACGAAACAAAAGAGGTTGTAGTTTGCTTACATTTCTTTTCCTTTCCTTTCCCGACGCGGCCATACGAGTCGCTGTTGGCAGATTTTTGCATAAATTACCTGGCCACTGTTTGTTGACTGTCACAGGACAAGGGCGGCGGTCCCCTCGGTTGTTTGTACTTCAAATATCGGGCCACTTTAGCGAGTGACGTCACACGGCCGTCCAACTTTGATGAACTCGGAAAAAAAAAACCACAACATAATACTTGTAATCTTTTATCAAAACATTCAACTTTTTTTTTTCTTTTTCTTTTTTTAAATTGTATTTTTTACCATTTTGTTTAGAGAGTATTTAATCCTGAGCTATTTTTGCCTCAATGAATTCCGTTTTGAATTTTAGAAAGTTAAAAGATGGTCGATAGTTTAAACTCCAAAAATGTTTATAATTTGATTTTATAGTAAAAATTATAAAAGTGATAATTGTGTATTACAGAACCTAAGTTACTTACATTTGCATTCGGGTGTCCGGAAGCCTAGTTTGCGGACAGACCGTGGGCCGGATGTTGAACGGAGCGGATTATCACGGACAGCCAGACCTGACTACGACACTGTAGAGTATGTGTAGTTTTTGAATGTGTGGTTTGTAATGTGTTCGTTGTGAATGGGTAGCTTGTGAATGTGCAGTTTGTGAGGTTGTATATTATGAATGTGTATTGCGAATGTGTAGTTTGTGAATGTGTAGTTTGTGAATGTGTAGTTTGTGAATGTGTAGTTTGTGAATGTGTAGTCTGTGAATGTGTAGTCTATGAATGTGTAGATTGTGAATGTGTAGTTTTGAAATGTGTAGTTTGTGAATGTGTAGCTTATGAATGTGCAGTTAGTGAGGTTGTATATTATGAATGTGTATTGCGAATGTGTAGTTTGTGAATGTGTAGTTTGTGAATGTGTAGTTTGTGAATGTGTAGTCTGTGAATGTGTAGTCTGTGAATGTGTAGATTGTGAATGTGTAGTTTTTAAATGTGTAGTTATTGAATGTGTAGTATGTGAATGTGTAGTATGTGAATGTTTAGTTTGTGAATGTGTAGTCTGTGAATGTGTAGTCTTTGAATGTGTAGTTTGTGAATGTGTAGTCTTTGAATGTGTAGTTTGTGAATGTGTAGTCTGTGAATGTGTAGTTTGTGAATGTGTAGTCTTTGAATGTGTAGTTTGTGAATGTGTAGTTTGTGAATGTGTAGTTTGTGAATGTATAGTTTGTGAATGTGTAGTCTTTGAATGTGTAGTTTGTGAATGTGTAGTCTTTGAATGTGTAGTTTGTGAATGTGTAGTTTGTGAATGTGTAGTCTTTGAATGTGTAGTTTGTGAAAGTGTAGTTTGTGAATGTGTAGCTTGTGAATGTGCAGTTTGTGAGGTTGTATATTATAAATGTGTATTGCGAATGTGTAGTTAGTGAATGTGTGGTTTGTGAATGTGTAGTTTGTGAATGTTTAGTTTGTGAATGTGTAGTTTGTGAATGTGTAGTCTTTGAATGTGTAGTTTGTGAATGTGTAGTTTGTGCATGTGTAGTCTGTGAATGTGTAGTCTGTGAATGTATAGTTTGTGAATGTGTAGTCTTTGAATGTGTAGCCTTTGAATGTGTAGTTTGTGAATGTGTAGTCTGTGAATGTGTAGTTTGTGAATGTGTAGTCTTTGAATGTGTAGTTTGTGAATGTGTAGTTTGTGCATGTGTAGTCTGTGAATGTGTAGTCTGTGAATGTATAGTTTGTGAATGTGTAGTCTTTGAATGTGTAGTCTTTGAATGTGTAGTTTGTGAATGTGTAGTCTGTGAATGTACAGATACGCCAATAGGCCCGTTAACCCAACTAGATACGGACCACGATATTTCCTTTAGACATTTTCAGATGGCCAGCAATCACCAGGGAGATGTTTATAACATATTCATGTAATGTGTTCTATTGGTGTATGTTCATACAAATACTTTACCACAGCGGTTCTCAACCTGTGGGTCGCGACCCCTTTAGGACACTTTCCCAAGGGTCGCCTAAGACCATCGGAAAACACATTTACTCTACAGTTACGAAGAAGTAATGAAATCAATTTTGTAGTTAGGGGTCGCCATGTCACGAGGAACTGTATTAAAGCGTTAGGAAGGTTGAGAACCACTGCTTTTTCACGATACGCTAACATTATAACGCAGCATCAGACGTCAGTATACTGTTAACATAAGGCAATAGATTCAGTTTACATTTTTATTTTTATAGAGAATACGTGCTCGTAGCTGTAGCAAATAAGTTCAGACGTCACTTTAACTCTTGTCATTTTTAAACTTCCAGGTGCAGAAGAAAACCAAAACAAAACACTTTACCAGGTGTTCCTCCGAAGGACGTCCAATGTCAGGATCACAGTGACATCCAACGGCAGGTACACAGCGACATCCAATGTCAGGATCACAGTGACATCCAATGTCAGGTTCACGGTAGAGACCGACCGAATTTCGGCTTCGGTTTTGCCACCGAAAGTTGCCATTTGATCACTTTCGGCCTAGTTTCGGTTTCGGCCGAAACAGAAAAGTTAACTTTCGGTTTAATTTCGGTTTCAGTCGAAAGTGACTGAGGTTTTCGGTCATCTACCAGAAGTCAGACTGTCTGTTTGTCTCTAGGCCGGCCATCCAATATTCATTATTGCTGGACGTCTTGCTATCATCGTATGTTATATGACTAACACTCTGCAAAAATCTGCTCACGGCTGCATGATGACCTACTTGTCCTATATTTCCAAAACTTTAAATTTCAATTGGGCCTAGGTAGATGTAAACAGTTTAGTGGAAGAAATACTAATGGAATGGTAACATCTGTACAATTATGTTTGTTTTAATTTTTTCAAACTTAAAATTTGGAACCCTAGGGTTATTTAATTCCTTCATTTGTGATATTCATTTTGATTTATCATTATAATGCTCATCAATATTGTCAAAGGCAAAGATGAATAATATTGAATAATCCGAGGGAATGGTAATATTTCCATTTTTATTTTTTTTTAAATAAGGAAACCTAGGCTTTTTTTAAAAACCATTCATTTCTAGAGATTCATCATTATCATGCTCGTAAACATTGTTATTGGCGAAATAATATACGTGTATATGTATCGCTGGTTCGTATAATAATTATGTAGTAGGCCTGCTGCAGTCCTGTTTACTTTTATGGATTTGGCGACCAATTTAGATGTCTTTTGTGATTCTCCGTCGAGACCCGTCACAACAACAATTTTATGAGACAGACCCGATTAAATTAAATGAAAAAAATTCCCCCCACCAATTGGGTGGGGGGGGGGGGGGTAAGGTGGGGGGGGGGGGTTGGTCGCCGAACTAAATAATTACGTCACCAGCACGGGAATAATTATCTGTTGGTACGAGGCTAAAAGCGATATATTGCCAGCTATTTATGAAAACAAAGCATTAGTTATACGATAACCGCGAAACATTGTGGTGACATTTTTACGGCCCGAACAACTGATATTTAGATGACAATTGGCCCCATTAGAGCCACAATAATAATTGTAGGTATATGTTCTAAGTTGAAATAATGTTATAAAGGCAAAGGGCACTCTAGGGCCTATTTTGCATGAATTTTGCCGCGCCCCACTCCCCACCCCGGTCCAAATTTTCTCTTGCCACCCTACTTGAAAAACATTTTAAATAAATTTAAATTACGTTTAAATCAAAATGGTAAAAGTAAAAGTATTCATTAGATATTCATTTAGTATGCGTGAACGAATTTCAAAATATCTAAATGTATCGGTTTCAGCTTCGGCCGAAAATCACATTAAGCTTTTGGTTTCGGCTTCGGTTTCGGCTGAAAGTCACTTTGATAATTTGGTTTCGGCTTCGGTTTCGGCCGAAAGTCCTTTTTAACTTGCGACATCCAATGTTGGTATTATGATTTTTAAAATATTGTTTCAGTAGAGGGAAATGAGAAAAAGATCATGTTTAATCCTTCAGCTGTGTGTGTCTAACACCACCACAGAAAGCAAGCAGCTTTGTCTCTAAATGCCTGGAGAGGGGGGGCGGGAGAGGGGCACCCACCTAGTCTGGTGAGATGACGTTTGAAAAATTTCCTAGCATCCTATCAATAAAATATGTATTTAAATGTACTTTTTTCTGGAATGTTTTTAATTAGGAGAAAAAAAAACATCGATTTCTACACAGGTTTGTTAATCAAGGCTAATATTCTGAAATTAAAATTATTGTCTAAGAATAATGGCCACCACTTTTGGTCCCTACCTCTGAACCGGTCAATTGATTGCACTTTTGGACTTTATATTGCAGTGGCGTAGCGAGCTTACCTCGCGCCCCTTTGTGAGTAGCGCCCGGAGCATGATGCCCCCCTACACCACTGTTATATTGACTATCCAAAGGGCCATAACGTTGGTTCGTGATGTGGACTGTAAATATGAGCCACGACTGTTGGACCGAACTAATATTTTTTTTACGTATTTTTTTTTTAACGTTCATGTTACCAAAAGGCCAACCAAGCGTCCCTTTCACGGACACAAAAATTTAGTTCGACACATTCTTTTTCCTCATCTCTTCAACACACTGTACAACATGAATACATTTATTTTTTTTAAAGCAGGGCTCTTATGAAACAGTGGTGTGCCAAATGGAATAAACGCAAACCATTCCTCGAACGTGGGATATTGCTGCCAACGAATGCAGTGCAGAAGGAGAAGAATTCAGTGCAGGGGCGGTTACTCCCAACTAGTGCAGTACAGTGGCGGTTACTCCCCAGTAATGCAGTCCAGGGTGGTTACTCCCAAACTAAATGCACACAGGGGCTGGTACTCCCAGCTATAGCTGCACAGTGTCGGGTACTCCCAGCTATAGCAGCACAGTGTCGGGTACTCCCAGCTATAGCAGCACAGTGCCGGGTACTCCCAGCTATAGCAGCACAGTGCCTGGTACTCCCAGCTATAGCAGCACAGTGTCGGGTACTCCCAGCTATAGCAGCACTGTGCCGGGTACTCCCAGCTATAGCAGCACAGTGTCGGATACTCCCAGCTATAGCAGCACAGTGTCGGATACTCCCAGCTATAGCAGCACAGTGTCGGGTACTCCCAGCTATACCAGCACAGTGTCGGGTACTCCCAGCTATACCAGCACAGTGCCGGGTACTCCCAACGAATGCCGCAGTGGATTCAGATACGTCCGGACATATTTACAGCACGGGGCGCATGTTTTCGCTTAGATTGTCCTGTACGCGTGTGGGTGAGAAAGTACAAAGGTTGTATAACGTGTTGATTTACGGTCCACTCAAATCGTCTGCGTCGCTTCATTTTCCCGAACACGACGTCCTCGACAAGGGGGGTAACCGTGCGGCTAATTCACGGATAACTCTGTGTGTCTTTTACAGCGTCTGGCATCGCTCGAACGGGATGGGGGACTGGTGGAGGACAACTGGGACACGGGGCTGCACAGAGGGATGCTGACTTGGATCAGTCTGCGTCAGAGAGCACCGCGAGAGTTGACGAGTAAAGTGGTGCATCATGGGACACACGACGCCCCCCCCCCCCCCAGTTAAAACTCCAGTTTCGTGGGACAGTTGGGTAAAAAAAAAAAAATCACACTTCTTTTATGTTGTCCAGTTCGTTGGTCTACATCAGTGGTTCTCAACCTTCCTAACGCCGCGACCCTTTTATACAGTTTCTCATGTCTTAGCGACCCCCCAACCGAAAATTATTTTCGTTCTACTTCAAAACTGTAGAGTAGATGTGTTTTCCGATGGTCTTAGGTGACCCTTGTGAATACGTCATTCCACCCCCCTCCCAAGTAGTCGCGACCGACAGGTTGAGAACCGCTGGTCCTTATTTTACCTTCTGGACGCATTTGCCTTTCTAGATGATGGGTCAAGTCATTCGGTACATTTGTCTGTCTAGGTCAGGGTCGGTATATTATTTTTTTTTATATGGGCCGGTAAGAATATCTCGTGGGGCTCGGGGGGGGGGGGGGGGGAAGGGGTCTAATAGATTTTCCCCAAAATTCACGTGGCCTACATTCACATCCAGGATAAAGAAATCTTTAAAATGTAGCATATTCACAACACACTTTATTTTCCACGTCGAGATGTAACGTTAAGCAAGAAATCGACTCTCTCTCTCTCTCCCTGACATAGCCACGCAGATTGCATTCATTTGATTGAGATGCCTAAAATAAATGACTATTAGTTAGGAAACATTTGAATTGCACAGTCGTTCAATTTTTTCCACATCAATGAGATCGCAGGAAACCGTTGCTCTTCTCATACATCAATGAGATCGCAGGAAACCGTTGCTCTTCTAATACAAGGTCATTTAGTAAATGTCAAAGTTCGCGCTCACCGTCATCAAAAAGCTCGCCATTCCTTATCGGACGTGGGCTGCTCTGTAACATAGATTTCACCTATTTCTTCTTTAGGAGAGCTCTTCCCACGCAAGTATGGAAAGCCAGCGCCACACAAGTACGGAGTGCCGGAGCCACACGAGTATGGAGTGCTAAAGCCACACGAGTATGGAGTGCTAAAGCCACATAAGTATGGAGTGCTAAAGGCACATAAGTATGGAGTGCTAAAGCTACATAATTATGGAGTGCTAAAGCCACACTGGTGTGGAGTGCTAAGAGACGTATATGAATGAACGAGAAAAATAATTGAACTGAACATATTGTTCAACTGGAGCAGCCTCCTAAAAAGGTTTTTCAATTTAAGTCTTTCAACTACTTTCTAGTTCTCGGTGTTTCCCCATTTGTCCAATCTGCCGAGGAAGGCTTTTAGCCGAAACGTTATTCTTTTATTGACCCGTCTTTCTATTTCAAGCTTCCACACACCATGTTCTACTATTTCCTTTACACAGCTTAAAAGAAGTCCTTCATTTTATTATCCGTTTCGTCCCAACTTTCCGTCCCGACCGAAAGACTCACTGGGCGGTGGGGGTGGTAACGTGACACCTTCCCTCCGGATTGGAAGCAAACCCGCCCAGACCCTTGGGAGAGTGGACTGCGAACGCTTTAAACGCAGCGTTCTCGGTCGACCGGACGTCCCTCAGGCCAGGGGGGAGGTTCCCGACGTCTGGCCGATGTGGAGGTGTGCCGGGGGTGGGGAGGGGCTTTAAGAGCTCGCACTCGACGGCCCACAGACGCCATCTCCTATGTGACGTATTATCCTTTATAAATCCATTTTTCTAAAAATTTGAATTTCAACATATCATTGAACTGCAGGCCAATAGAATTCTATATTGATTTCAGGTGGCCATCTCATCGGCATTAGATCCAAACAGGTTAAGGAATATTCTGTTGTTTTTGTTTTTTGTTTTTTTTTATTATTATTTTTTTTTTTTTTGTTAGACTAACATCTAGGTTGGAAAAAACAAACCAAAACCAAAACAGTCATGCCACTCACTACCGCCTCGGGTCTTGAAAAACTCCTTGCACAACCTCACGCGAAACTTGGTCATGTTTTTTTCTTCTTTTTCCCTGCAGGGTATTCGAGTGAACCAAATATTCAACAGCTCTTACTTGAAAAATAATTACGTTTTTTTTAAATTTTTTGTTTCGTCGCTAAAATACCTTCATATCGGTGTTCTTTTTGGAGAAAGACTGCGTTTTCGCCTAGCAATCTGTGTTTTAATTCGTTGGAGTGTTTGGTCAGAACTGCAGAGAAGGCTAATTTCTAAAAAAAACATTCGCTATTTGTATTCGCTATTAAGTGTGGTTTGCTGTCACCATAGAAAATATTTTAAAAAAACAACAACTGAATTTCATCTCTACATTTAAAAAAAAAATGATATGTTGACAAAACATTTGCATAACTGAATCCAGTGACAGATGTGGGGGGGGGGGGGGGGGTGTAGGATAAGTCGAGATCTTCTGCTCTTTTAGTGGCGTAAAAATGAAATTTCGCGGATCCATGGTAAAAAACACAGGTTCCATTGCGCAAGATAAATCCGGATATCCCCCCCCCAAAAAACAAACAAACAAAAAAACAAACATATGTTGATTAACAAATCAATGAAGAATCCCTGGGGGGCTGGTGACAGCCAAACGCTTTGAACAACATCCTTGTACATTTTAGAAACGTAACCTTACCTTAACCGCACATGTACCCGCCATTGGTTGAGAGGTACAACAAGTTTGTCCAATGTAAATTGTACTGAGCTATTAATGTGTGTTTTTTTGTTTGTTTGTTTTTAAAATATTTTTTTTAAGCGTGTCAAAAATGTCCCACTTGCCCCTGTTGTTGTGCCTTGCATACTATGAAGGGGCGCTTAAAACTGCCGTGACTTCAAAAATGTCCCCATTTACCTCACGGACCGGATAAACCGACGTCGCGGGCCGGATGTAGCCCACGGGCCGTAGTTTGCCGACCCCTAGTCTAGTTGACATGTCAAGGTGTTTGGTAAAGTCTTTTTCTGTTCAGTTTTTGTTCAAAGAATTTCAGTAAATGTCTCTACACCTCTAGCTGAATCTCCAAGTTGTCAGACAGTCGAGCAGTACTATCAGACAGTCGAGCAGTACTATCAGACAGTCGATCAGTGCTATCAGACAGTCGACCAGTACTATCAGACAGTCGACCAGTGCTTTCAGACAGTCGACCAGTGCTATCAGACAGTCGACCAGTGCTATCAGACAGTCGACCAGTACTATCAGACAGTCGACCAAACATCAGTAAATACCAACCCAAATATCAACCATGAATACCAACAGAGAATAAAACCCTTAATACCATCTCTGAATTCCAACCCTGAATACCAACCCCGAATTGCAACCCTTAAACCCATAATAGTAAATAGCTTAATTAAGAGCATTTTTAAAAAAAACGTGTTTGTTGATAATTTGAGAACACACATCACGTCGCTGGAGGACATCAATCACATAGTTAATGTAATAGTAATTATCATCACGTGATATCTTCCTCTCTTATAAATTTCTTTAAATTTTTTTTTTTACATTGCACTCTCGTAATGTGTCTTTGGGTGATGTCATTCCTACAAACGTTTGGTGAAACGGCACACTTGAAACGGTCTGGCCAAATCGTCTGTTTCCCCCACTTCTTTTCTTATAATGCCACCCTCAGCCACCCAGCGCTAGCCGCCCCCACCCTCAAGAACCCCCAACATCCCCCAACCCCTTAGAAGTTAACCCCGTCACCCAATCAATAATGAGCAAGTTACATGTTGATTACCTCCCCCTAACCACACAATATCTCGGCATCAATCATCTCCCTTTATTCTGTCAGTTGCTCCCCCTTAGTGCACCTCTTCTAATTATTTCCAACTTAAGGAGAAATAAATGGCCCGGTTGGGAGAGGGGGGGGGGGTAGGGGGGAGGAAGCTGTCGTCCGCGCTTTTCCCATTCTGCATATACACTCGTTTACTCTTTCATACTTTCTCCCTCTCTCTATCTCTTTCTCTCTGTCTCTCTCTCTCTTTTTCTCTCTCTCTCTCTTTCTCTCTCTCTCTCTCTTTCTCTCTCTCTCTCTTTCTCTCTCTCTCTCTTTCTCTCTCTGTCTCTCTCCATATCTCTTTCCACCCTTCTTACATAAGCCCCGCTCTCTCTCTTTCACATTCTCTCTCTCCAACTCTCAATGTCTTTATCATTTTCCGCCTCTTACTCTGTCATACTCTGCATTCTCTCTCTCTCCTTATCGTTCACTTTGCCTGTCCTCTCTCTTTATCTTTGAATCTCACTTTCCCCCAACCTCAAACTCTTTCTCTACAACGCATTCTTTCCATCATTTTTTCTATTTCCATTTCTTATTTCTCTTTCTTAGTCTCCAACAGTCTCCATCCTTCCTTTTTATCAACTTCTCTCCTTTCCCCTCACAGTCTCAGTCAAATCTCTTACAGTCTCAGTCAAATATCTCACAGTCTCAGTCAAATCTCTCACAGTCCTCTTTCTTCATCACTAATCCATCATCTCTTCTCTCACTAAAAACCCCATCCTCTCCCCATCCCATATTGGTCCCCTAAGCCACAAACCCCCCACCCCCCAATTTCATCCTTATCTTTCGTTACCAGTTAGAGTGTTTCTCTTCATCCTTTTCTTTGTCTGTTATCTCTTTCTTTCTATCATTCCTTTAAATGTTGGAGCTTTTTGAGGCCATTCTCACCACACATCTCTCATCCCGTGCCTCAACCTTATCAATCAACCTCATCAATCAACCTCATCAATCAACCTCATTATTTCAAAACGTATAGGCTAGGCTTAGACCTAGGCTTAACATAATAAAAGACAAGGACTTTAGAGTAGGCCAGGCTTAGTCCTAGGCTTAACATAATAAAAGACAAGGACTTTAGAGTAGGCCAGGCTTAGTCCTAGGCTTAACATAATAAAAGACAAGGACTTTAGAGTAGTCCAGGCTTAGGTCCTAGGCTTAACACAATAAAATACAGGGACTATAGAGTAAATTGTCAGAAATAGCCGATTTTGAATCAATTCAAGCAGATAAATACTACTTACATTGCATGGTCACAAAAATATAATGTAATATATTGCCATGTGACATGATGTCTGGTCTTTTTAAAACTGTAAGCAGAGCCAGTTTAGTAGGTCAGTTAGGTCTCATTTAATTATATAAGCATGACGACATATGGGCATTTTAATCGAGGAATAGAGAGAGACACTTCTGAACATAGATCATACAGCAAACATATAGGTCATACAGCCCAACATAGGTCATACAGCAAACATATAGGTCATACAGCCCAACATAGGTCATACAGCAAACATATAGGTCATACAGCCAAACATAGGTCATACAGCAAACATATAGGTCATACAGCCAAACATAGGTCATACAGCAAACATATATGTCATACAGCCAAACATAGATCATACAGCAAACATATAGGTCATACAGCAAACATATAGTTCATACAGCCAAACATAGATCATACAGCAAACATATAGGTCATACAGTCAAGCATAGGTCATACAGCCAAACATGGATCATACAGCAAACATATAGGTCATACAGTCAAACATGGGTCATACAGCCAAACATAAGTCATACAGCCAAACATAGGTCAGATCCAAAATTCGAGTGACCTATGACTTTTATTAAATTTAATAAAATCGCGAAATGAAATGAAATGTAATGTATACATTTAGAACAAATTGACTTTATTGTAATAATGCAATGTTGTGTGTCCTAAATGGTGAGGTGCCGGTAATTGTGAAATATTTTGTGATATCTTTTGTTTGTTTGTTTTTGTTTTTGTATAGATGTGTTCATGAGATTGTGTCGGGTGGAAGAAAAGCATTTTGGTCCAGGGGAAATGCTTGGATCCGGATATCCGGTTGGTCCAAGGAAAGTGTTTGGGATGTGAAAAGGTAATTATTTTCTTTGTAGTTCGGGGCGTGAAAACAGTCGGCGGGCCTTTTTTTAATTTTTTTTTAATTATAAAGAACATCAACATTTTCCGAAAAACCGATATTGTTAGAAATGCAAGCATCTATACATAGAAACTTTTTGTTAAAACCGAAGTCTTATTTACTCTTTACTTGATAGAATTTATAATTTTTTATATATTTATTACACTGTAAGACTTGACCTCATCACTGCACCTAATCTCTGCACCTCATCACTGCACATCATCTCTGCACCCCATCACTGCACCCCATCACTGCACCCCATCACTGCACTCCCATCACTGCACTCCCATCCATGCACTCCATCATTGCACCTCATCCCTGCACCATATCACTGCACCTCGTCTCTTATATATAGGAGACTCTCTCTCTTTCTCCCTCCCTCTCTCTCTCTCCCTCTCTCTCTCTCTCTCTCTCTCTGTCTGGTTCAATCTGCTAGTGTGTCAACTCCCAATGAGCTCCATACTGGAAGCGTGTTGGGAGGATTCTTGTAAAGCAATTCTAAATAACAATTTAGTTTTCCGTATTAAATGTTTACCCCCCCCCCTCAACCATCTTTTTTACCGCTGTAGACTATAGTAATAATTAAATGTTAAATTAATGAGCTTACTCTCTCTCTCCCTCTCTCTCTCTCTCTCTCTCTCTCTCTCTCTCGATTATAGTGGTTGGGATATGACGGGTGGAGCAAAACAACACCAAACAAACATATCAAGACTCGTATGGTAAGATGTTATTTTATAATATTCTGAACATCTACCAAATTACATCTTCACAGACAGTATGCCTTACAAAATATGTTTGCATGTACAGAACATTTCGAGTTGACCGTAGAGGTCATTCAATTCCGTTATAATTTAATAATTATTTTTGTGAAAGGTTTGTACGCACAACACTTAATCGGGGCTGTAGCTCAAGTGGTAGAGCGCTCGCTTAGCATGTGAGAGGTACGGGGATCGATACCCCGCTGCTCCATGTTTTATTTTTTACTCGAAAACTTCTCAAATATAACAAAACTATTTCATGATATCACAAGGTCACTGACTTGGGAATTACGGATAACAACGACTTGACGATTCAGCGGAGATAAAGCGTGACAAATGTATTCTTTACGTTGACGTTATAACTGCCTAAAATACAACGCGTGCAACTGTAGGGAGGAGGTAGAATATCTTTCTTTATTTTTGTTTTGTTTACGGACGTACTTTATGGGTGGGAACTAATTGAAATATATTTTTTTTTTGATCTTTCTCTGTATATAGAGCCGTCGCATAACTTTTGGACCCTCTGCTACAGTTTCGGTTTTATAACACCCCCCCCCCCCCCCAACCTCCCCACTTTTGCATTCAAGTTGATAGTGTAATTTTATCTTTCCCCATTACATCTTCCGGCTCTTAAGAATGGAACCCAAATGCAGCAGCTTGGATTACAACGCCCATAGAACAATTTTTCCTGGACCATTGATTCTCACTATGAATTTTTATCATGGGTGTGTAATTGTAAACCCATGTCATTTTATTTTGTTCCTTTACAGTTTTTACAAAGGATTGGGTCCGTGGAACAATTTAAGTTAAGAACCATTGTTATTTTTGACAGACGCATCAAATGAATATTTAAATTAGTACATTAGAGTAATAAAAAAATTATTTAAATTATGGAGCAGCAGGGTATCGATCCCCGTACCTCTCACATGCTAAGCGAGCGCTCTACCACTTGAGCTACATTACAGCCACTTACAAAAGCTAAAAAAGTCAAATTTTTGTTGGTGTTGAGATTTCAATTGTCCTAGTTCTTTCCTCTTTATCTGACCCTATCGCAGCTCCCACACCCCAGCTTACCCGCTACCTGTACAGATTTTTATCAATCGTTAATGCCAGACAAGAATGGTTTGACTTGAATGCTTAATGTGAGGCGGTTAAACGTTTGTAATGTTTTAAGCCCCGATTGAAGTCGATTGCTTAATAATGATAATTGTTCAACAATGACAAATTTAACAATGAGGATACAACTTAAAAATCACAGCCGAATCCCCCCCCCCCTTTTTTTTCCCCCCGTGCCTACATTCCACAGCAAGCACTACGTTTCTCTGGCAATGGCCTCTCCATTAGATTGAAATGTTCGATTTGTTGTGTGGATAAAATAAAATGTCTGCTGGCTCGAAATCCTTCTTAGACCGGGGTGGGGGAGGGGGTGTGGGCTCTGTGGTGAGGGTGGAACTTTGGACCATCGTTATATGTTCGTCTATTTACGTCAATCGACGTCGTTTAATACAAAAGTGGATGAACATTTTGGTTAACAGAGTTCCTATAAATCGGAAATTCCCCTCAAACGCGTCATTTCCTGGAAAGTCTTTTTGTTTGCGGGATAAACATATCCCTATTGTTTATCTAAAAATCGATTGAAGAACATTGATCTCAGCCGTCCTAAGAAACCTAACAATCACTAGACTTTCGACTACCTCTTCAGTAAAATAAAACCCGCCCAGCCCCCCACCCCCTCAACTTGTCAACCCCACCAACGTACCTGCCCCGACCCCCCCCCCCCCCAAAAAAAAAAAAAGACGCACTGAAAAAAATTACAACGTTTACTATACTTATTTATAAATGAATAAATGCTTTTTTAAGGGACAGGTTCAAGGTCAATCATATGATGCCATTCAGAGAAACAGAACAGGTAAATAATTGTTCACAAGCTTATATCAAATTGATCTGTATGAATTAATAATATATATATTTTAAATTTTAATTCTAAATAACACTGGACCATTACAGAAATATGAACAATGGACTACGATTAGTCGATTGTTTTGTCACGTGATACGTGTAAAAACAAGTAATACTTCCGGTAGGCTGTCTGCAACACACTAGTCGCTCACAAATTTTTCTTCAAACAACTTTCTTCCTGAATCATAATTATTGTCACATTTAATGAATGTCATTTAAAGAAACGCGTGTATTCAAGAATATTTTGAAAAGTAAAATTTTAATAAACACTGGGGAAGCGCTGATGGAGACAAACATTTTGCTTTAGAATTAATGGCAATGGCTGATCAGCTGTTTATCTGTTATGTGTAGCAGAAAGCCTACTAATGGCTGGTACGTATCACGTGACAAAAACAAGGAAGTGACTAATCGTAGTCCATTGAACTGGTGAAGGCTTTGGATGGGCGAATCAATTACTTTTGTATTTTGTAATGCATCAAAGCTGAACACGTATTGTTTTATTTACACAAATTGTTTGTGTCTTATCGTTCGTTATCACAGGGGCTGTAGCTCAAGTGGTAGAGCGCTCGCTTAGCATGTGAGAGGTACGGGGATCGATACCCCGCTGCTCCATTTTAAACTTTTATTTTTTTTTAATTTACAGAAAATTTTTACTTAAATAGATCTTTCAATGTCTTTTTTTTTAAAAATTATCTTCCAGCCGTCGCACACAGAACGAAAGTTTGGAAACTTCTTCATCATCGTTCAACCGATGAGTCCCACAGTGATTGTCATTTGCGGAAACATTGCCAGCATCAAGTCAGGCTCAAAGGAACCCCCTGCGCCCCCCCCCCCCCCCCCCCCGTTTCTCACCACCACCCAGCTGCCTTAGTGATGTTCGACACGCTGGACTCTCAGGAATTGACGTACCGCTGGATGTTGAAAGCAGACGTGGTGGCATGTGACGTCACTACTGACGTAATGTGACGTCATCGTTAGGCACTATAAAGAACATTTGAGTTAGTTTTGTTAAATCCGGGATTTTTGTGTGTGGGGGGAGTGGGGTTGGGGATTGCAGGGAAATATGGGTTAAGTAGAACAGAAATATGGGTTATATAGAAATAGGGGTTATGTATAAAAAAATATATGGGTGATATAGAAATATGGGTTATATAGAAATATTGGTTATATAGAAATAAGGGTTATGTAGATAAAATATGGGTTATATAGAAAATTATTTTTTTTAGAAATATGGGTTATATAGAAATAGGGGTTATTGAGATTTTGGAGGCGTGTATACAAATAAGTGTGTGGGGGTGAGGGCCAACAAAATTGTGAGGTTTGGGAGAATAGAGGAGCGTCCACAATCCATTCCCAATGAATGTAAAATGTGACGACGGTGTGGACTTCGCAGTCAATAGTTCATTATACATAAGTTTAGTCTAGAGGAGCACCATTAGTCAGTCAATAGTTCATTATATATAAGTTTAGTCTAGAGGAGCACCATTAGTCAGTCAATACTTTAAAGCGCCCCCCCCCCCCTTTTTTCTTTTTTTCAACTCTAAAACCCATTATTTTCATCAATAAAATAATATCAAAAGCACATTTTTGCGCCCCTAACTCGTCTTGTGCCCAGTGACATCTGCCCCCACCCTCATCACCCCCTTAGCTACGCCTCTGCTTGGTCATCTTCGCCTGAGAAGGACGAACAACAGAATATGTTAAGAGATAACGTCTTATTTCAAATACTTCCAGACATCTTTATAGCTCACATGATTTCGTTTTGAAAAAAAAAAACGTTATGTGCTTACACCAACACGGGCGAGCGTATGTGCTTACACCAACTCGGGCGAGCGTATGTGCTTACTAACCACACATCTACTATGTTTGTCAACTCGTTACAGTCCGTTGCAGCAACTCAAGAAAAGAAGGACAAGAAATGCATAAATGAGGCCTTGGATCAGCGGTTCTCAAATCGTGGGTCGTGACCCACTTTGGGGGTCGCACGACCCTTTCGAAAGGGTCGCCTAAGACCATCTGAAAACACATATGCTTTACAGTTATGAAGTAGCAGAGAAAATAATTTTTGTGGCTAGGGGTCGCCGCAACGTGAGGAGCTTTATAAAATGGTCATGGCATTAGGAAGGTTGAGAACCACTGCCTTGGATTAAACGTGTTAATACAAAGCTACAATTAAATTTTGGTTTTAAATAAAGGGAAGTAATCAGTGGTTCTCAGTCAAACGCAGTATCCTCCCCACCACTTTTTTTTTTTTTTTTTGTGGTTTTGGGTTTGGTTTACGACCCGGCTAAGTCATGAAATGACTGAGAGGAGTGTGTTATAGTTTGAAAGTTAGATGCGTTTTTTTCCGAATAGCCTGCTTTTCCAGGAAAATATTTATGGAAGTGGAATCCCCGTTTATTGTTATTTTGTTATAATTTGTGTAATAAAGTCATAATGTTGTGTACTAGTGTTCTACCGCTGTGTACTTAAGTCCTGTATTTGTGCGATAAAGTCACTGTTGTTGTGTGCATGAGGGTCGTGAAGTGGACCGTTGAGGTCCTGTAGTTGAGTCCTGTCCGAGTCATACATGCGACAGTTAATGGAGTCCACCTGGAAGACGTCACGTGATGTCGCACGCACAAAGGTTCACCTGATGGTGATATCATTAAGGTCTCTTCACACCCGATACCGCGTACCTGTTGGTTGAAAAGAACGTTCACATAGAACCAGTGACATAAGGTGTTATTGTGCCCTAGTGCAGCCATCTTGGATTCGTGGGAATTAGAGAACTATCTGCTCAGATATGTCTGCTCAGAAAATGTCTGCTCAGATACGTCTGCTCAGAAAATGTCTGCTCATTGATGTCTGCTAAGAAAATGACTGCTCAGAGAAGTCCGCTCAGAAATGTCTGCTCAGAGACGTCCGCTCAGAAATGTCTGTTCAGAGATGTCCGCTTTGAAAATGTCTGCTCAGAGATGTCCACTCAGAAATGGCTGCTCAGAGATCGAAAATTTTCAACCAACAACCAAAAACAACAATTGTTTTTTTTTAAAAGTTCGTCTAAAATTTTTCACTATGACCTTTGAACTCGTCTGTGTGAATCAAACATTTTAAGGTGTTGGGAATTGTGTGATCGTGGATTAAGTTGACTTAACTTTGTATAAAAATGCCTATAAAGTAATAGTAATAATATTTTAAAAAGTCATATGAACGGGATACATTGTTTATTGTCCTTAAATCATTATCGTAAGGGAACTACCATTATTATCCCGATAAGATCCGGTCATATAGTCTAGTTAAACAGATTTACTCATATTCTAAACACTCAGAGAAATAATGTCCCTAGAGAAATTCGAGTAATATGTATATATATATATATATATATATATATATATATATATATATATATATATATATATATATATATATATATATAAAGGGAACACTTTCAAGTACTTTATTTTAAGTGCAACAGTTCTCAATTCTTTCAATCGTATCAGTTTTTGTGACGCCTGTGTGAAGAGCCCTTAAGATTGAATCGCCCGTGCCATTGAGCGGCCCAACTGGCAGTATTTGAGCTGTAATTACGCCTCGTCTGTGTTTAGCTGGGCCACGGAGAGATTGTTTAGCAAGTGGCTCTAATGCCGGCGATAGCTTTCTCCTCTTGATTGCACGGTGGAAGTGTTTCATTAGTAGGACGGCTACACATAATGGCGGCTCTGTGAGGAGGGGGGTCGGAGCAGAAGTGGGTGATGGGAAGGGAAGAGTGAGAGATAGAGGGAGAGAGAGAGAGAGGGAGGGAGAAGGAAATAAAGAGTGAGAGAAGTAGGGGGAAGAGAGAGGGAATAAAAATATTTGGAGTTATAGGAGAGAGAGAGATTTGGAGCGGGGGGGGGGGGGGGCAGGGGGTGAAGAAAAAGAGATAGATAGAAAGGGAGAGAGAGAATTGAGGAAACGAAGGAAATATTTAAGAGGAAATATCAGAAAGGGGGGGGGGGAAGGGTGAGTAAACAACCTTAAGTTTCCTGCGTACTTTGACATTTGACCGCTGACCTTGTACATTGGAATAAATTATAGTCTGAACGCCTCACCTCTCAGACTCAAATAATCATCAGCTTCGACACTGGATTATTGAGCGCATTGTGCACAGGGAGATAACACTATGCACCCCGCCCAACCATACATCCCCCACCCTTAACCAAACATGCCCCACCCTTAACCAAACATGCCCCCTATTTTTTTTAACGAAATAGAATTTAAAAAAAAAAAAAAAAATTAATACCTTCAGTTTTTATGACCAGAAGTTTTGGAATGACATCAAATCACATGACTGGGCACTGATACACATCTTCACATTTCTTTATTAAGAAACTATTGACACACGAATAAATATATTTAAAAAACGCGAAGCTTACATTTTGGACCACGCCCACCATGCGGCCAGCTGACGAAGCTGAATAAACTGAATTGCCTCGTCAACAAATGGAAGGTTCGGGAAAGTCTTGTAACATTTGTTAACAGCTCAAAGATACAATAAAGTCTCGAATGGCTCCAAGTAGTCCGAATGGTCAATGCTGCACACCTCAGAAGTCTGCGCCCCAGGTGTCATATAGGCGGCTGAACTTGTTTGCCTTAGACCATTGGTCGGCGAATTGCTGCTCGCGAGCCGCATGCGACTCCATAGTGACCTGAGTGCGGCTCGGTCGGTAGGCCACAAATCGGTGTTTGAATCCGAAAAAAATGGTTCTTGACAGGTTCTTGGAAACAAATTTGTCTCTCAAACAAATTTTAATCGCCATTGCTGCTGATTTTTGGCTCTTTTGACTCATGAGTTTGGGGAGCACTTCCTTAGAGCACCTGTACAGCAGCGCTGGCCACCTCTGCCTCTGCCTTAGAGCACCGGTGCAGTAGCGCTGGCCACCTCTGCCTTAGAGCACCGGTGCAGTAGCGCTGGCCATCTCTGCCTCTGCCTTAGAGCACCTGTGCAGCAGCGCTGGCCACCTCTGCCTCTGCCTTAGAGCACCGGTGCAGTAGCGCTGGCCACCTCTGCCTCTGCCTTAGAGCACCGGTGCAGCAGCGCTGGCCGCCTCTGCCTTAGAGCACCGGTACAGCAGCGCTAGTTCGGAAGAAAATACAAATGTCATTCTTCTGCAACAAAGCAAATGAATAAAAATAAAATAAATTGGTTCTCTGTTTTTTAGTTACATTTGGAAAAACCGAAAACAATTAATTTAATGTGCTAAAAACAGTTTTCCCCCTGTTTCTTTTGCATGCATAAGGACACCCAGACAAAAACATACAATCACATTCAACAACTCACACATAACACAAGGCATCGGCCAAAACAACGGGGATTTAAAAAAATAGAAATAATTGTATGTTTTTATTTTAAATTCAAGTTTTGAAAGAAATGCAGCTAATCATTGTCCCTTCTATCATAATGTCGAAACGTGGACTACTTGTCCAGTCCACAAATATAGGTTCCATGGTGTAATGGTTAGCACTCTGGACTTTGAATCCAGCGATCCGAGTTCAAATCTCGGTGGAACCTAAACAAAATTTTTTTTTATAGTTCATTATTTAATTATTATTGTTATTGAAAAAAGCTATCTTAAAAATTAGATAGATTGCGTTATTATTTCAATAAATCTACATAAAAAAAAAAGAACTGACAAAAACAAAAACAAAAAAGAAACGACAAAAAAAAAAAAAAAAAAAACAACAACCCTATACAGTATATTTATAATTATCGAGATATTTGTTAGTACCTTTCACCACACACAAAAGCAATTTGAAAAGGGAAAATATAATCTCAAGGTACGTATCATTTTTTCGAAATGAACATTTCTAGTTCTATGAACGTAATTATTCCTATAAAAAACAAAGATCAACTTTCAAATCTCCTATTTGTGAGCGTTTCATCTCTATCAACATATTCGCATCGGTGAACATTTATTTCACTAGCATATCATCTGTGAAACCATATGCTTTGACACGATATGTTCACACCAGTCAGCACCCCGCAACCCCCCCCCCCCCAAATACCACCACCCCACAAACTCTTGTGGAATTAACTGCCGTATGCTGGATTCCATGGATTCTCTGTGGATGTGCGCTTCACTAACATGTGGCTTATCATGTGGATATACAGCGCTGTCTTATTTGTACAACAATAAAAAAAAAGGAAAAACATCGAAGGTGACTTGTAAACTAGGGCCAGGGACAGATCAGCAGTGGCGTAACAACGGCTTGGCATTGGGGCGGTTGCCTAGGGCGCCGGCCTGCGCCAGTTCAAAAGGGCGCCGCTAAATCTCTAATTTTTAATTTTTTATTATTTAAAAAATAAATTAGCCAAGGGCGCCAAAAAACCCAGTTACGCCTCTGCAGATCAGGAACCTATTCTGTAACCTGGTCAATCGCACTGGCCCTACTATCAAGAGACCGCATAATCTCAAACAACAAGTGTTACAAAGACCTGATGTTCCCATTTACAAAAAAACAAAAGACACTAGTTATATATATACAAAAATATTTTTTAAAAAAATAAATTAATACATAAAAATAAATGAATAGATATATATATATAGATCTAATTCTTTAAGTCCGGACGGAATAAGAAAATAAGATAATTAAAATGAATAATGTAAAAAAATTGTTTAACACAAGACCAATTAATAAAATAAACTTATTACTAACAAATAAACATCAACTAATAAAAATGTTGGTAAAAAAAAAACAGTGGTCGGCCTCCTGCGGCACCAGAGCCGCACTGAACAAATGAAATGTTATAAATCAAATGACATATCAAATGACATATCAAATGACATGTCAAATGACATGTCAAATGACATATCAAATGAAATGTCAAATGGCATCAAATGACACATCAAATGACATCAAATGACATATAAACATTGCGTCCTTGCCAGTGGCTCGCCAATTTTTTCTGAGCACATACAATTTACGATAGTTGCATTTACTTAAAAAGGTTGCCGCCCCCCCCCCCCCCCCCCTTGGTCAAATTGGCGTTCTGAATGTTTTTTTCTGAAAATGGTCGCAAGTAAAAAAAAAAAAAAAAAAAAAAGCTGTCTTTCAAATAACCGAGAAACAACAAAAATTTTTTTTTTTTTAAATAAATTTAACCAGCAAATTATCTTCTTATTGTCCTTTTTCAAAACAAACATCAGCGATTTGGGAGTTGGTCACAGACGTGAATCAACGTCACGACATCAAGGTCACGACATCGAGGTCACGGCATCAAGGTCACGGCATCAAGGATAAGGCATCAAGGTCAAGACATAAACGTCTCGACATCAAGGTCACGGACGGAAATCCGTGGTTTCAAAGGTAAGCTGCGTTCGGGAAGGAAAAAGTAAGGGAAATAACTTTTAACATAATTCTTACAGGCCTTTAGTTTTCGATTATTTCCCTTTGAGCGTTTAACTCGAGTCATAATTATTAATTGGGGTTTGTCTCCTCTTTTGTTATAGAATGTTTTCTTCCTTAGAGATTGTATGTTTTCTTCCTTAGAGATTGTATGTTTTCTTCCTTGGAGATTGTATGTTTTCTTCCTTAGAGATTGTATGTTTTCTTCCTTGGAGATTGTATGTTTTCTTCCTTAGAGATTGTATGTTTTCTTCCTTAGAGATTGTATGTTTTCTTCCTTAGAGATTGTATGTTTTCTTCCTTAGAGATTGTATGTTTTCTTCCTTAGAGATTGTATGTTTTCTTCCTTAGAGATTGTATGTTTTCTTCCTTAGAGATTGTATGTTTTCTTCCTTGGAGATTGTATGTTTTCTTCCTTAGAGATTGTATGTTTTCTTCCTTAGAGATTGTATGTTTTCTTCCTTAGAGATTGTATGTTTTCTTCCTTGGAGATTGTATGTTTTCTTCCTTAGAGATTGTATGTTTTCTTCCTTGGAGATTGTATGTTTTCTTCCTTAGAGATTGTACGATGAAAAGAAAGGAAATATATTTAATAGATAATAGTATGTATCGCTAAATGTATTAAATTATTTTATAATTGACTCTTTATTAGTAATATAACAGTTTAAGTAAGATCTTTAATAGAGTTTTACTTATACTGGGACAACGGGAATAAAGCTATCCTCATCCCCGGGATATCACCGGCTACCAAAAACCAAAAACATAAAGACAACTCGAAACTTGAGTTTTGCATAATTTATTCAAATTAAAGGTCCAAAAATCATTGTTTCGTATCAGCATAATTAAATAGTTAGATAATTTCAGACAAATTCTCTTCTTCTTCTTAGCCTTTCTCACTCCCAATGGAGCAAAGGCCATCCACAATACCTTTCCATCTGTCCCTGTCCTGGGCTTTCTTTGCTAGTTCTGCCCAGTGGAGCAAAGGCCATCCACAATAGTTTTCCATCTGTCCCTGTCCTGGTCTATCTTTGCTAGTTCAGCCCAGTGGAGCAAAGGCCATCCACAATAGTTTTCCATCTGTCCCTGTCCTGGTCTATCTTTGCTAGTTCAGCCCAGTGGAGCAAAGGCCATCCACAATAGTTTTCCATCTGTCCCTGTCCTGGTCTATCTTTGCTAGTTCAGCCCAGTGGAGCATTAAGCCGTCCACAATAGTTTTCCATCTGTCCTTGTCCTGGGCTTTCTTTGCTAGTTCAGCCCAGCTTTTCTTCATTCTCTTCACCTCTGTCTCTACTCCCCTCTTCCATGTGGCTCTTGGTCTTCCCCTTTTCCTGGTACATTGAGGATTCCAGTCCAGGGCCTGTCTTGTGATGTTAGTGTCTGGTTTCCTTAATGTTTGCCCTATCCTTCTCCATTTTTTCATTTTTATCTTCGTCTCCACCGGAACACTTGATGTTATCCCCCAAAATGAGAGTGTTAAAAATTTTGTCAAACCATCTTATTTTGAGGACCCTTGGCAAGCATCTGTTTGTAAAAACCTGCAGTTTTTTTTTAAATATTTAATCTTAACAACAAACAAATGTATACATATATATATATATATACGTATACAAACAGGAATGCTAATAAATGTATCAACACAGGTATGTCTCACTGAAGTTGATTTTGGAAATTAATCAGCACATAATATAAAGGTAGTCGGACACAACGAACATCTTGGGGCTAAGCAAGTTACTAGAGCAGCGGTTCCAACAATCTTTTAAATCTAAGCTCCCCTTGATTACATTTCTCATTTATGGGAAAGAATGAAAAAAGTGTGGGAACGCCTGAAGAAATGAACGCAACAAAAGAACGAAAAATATTGCAGTCTCGCAACACCCCCTTTATTACCCTTCTCAGTTATGACGGGACTCAGGCTGAAATAAAGATAGATATAAGATCAAACTCAGTGCCATGATTATTCTTAATGAATGGATCAAATGAGAATGATCTGTCCGCAAAGGCTTCATGGCAAAAGAAAAAAAAAATTGTCTTCCGGCAAAAACCAATGTCAAAAAAATGGACATTGCAATATCAATATAATAATATATAAAATCAATTTAAAAAATCAACATTGGTGTTATTTTACAACAGTTCGATGTCCTCATTAATATTTTATTCTAAAAAATATTTGTGTGCATACATTTTTTGTTAACATAGCGCTCAATGTTGCGTTACTGAGACTTGTAAGGGAACGTGTGTAAAAACAACTTTTGCCGCCTGTCAACTTCTGTGTCCTCGGGATTGGATCATTCAATCAAGTTCTTCAACTAATTCAGTCATTAGTAACAACTCAAGTCCTTTTCATAACTATAACTTTAATTATCATGAAACACAAGGCACTCCGCTCTCTTCCCTAAGGTTCTACAACATCGCTCCCGCACGACTACCACTTACGTCACAATACACATAAAATTACGTCATTCAAACAAGCGCGTTCAATAGCTAATAATAACTCTTTCACACACCGCGCGTAATAAACATGCATTCAAACACAACAATAACTACTGAACTCCCATACTTGACACCGCCCTCCCCCCATTTTCAATATATTTCTTGCGCTCCCACAAACAGGCCGCCCTGTGTCCCCCCGGGGGTTGTGAACCGCTGTGGTAGATCACGGGTTGCTAGCCCACGTGACCTCCAATTTTTTTTTGGGGGGGGGGGGGGGGGGTTGCCAATGGGTTTATAAATGGGGTTGCCGGCTGATGCAACAGACTATTCGAAGTGGTGATTTTTAAAAATAGTTTTCTTTTGTAAGTGGTGTCTTAAAGTTTGGATGACAGTTTCATTCACGGCAGCTAAAATATGTCACCAATTACATAATACTGGAAAACTAAGTTTTAAAATGTTTTCCTTTCCAAGAATTTACCTTATTTAAAAGTGCCCCCCCCCCCCCCCCCCGTCGTTTATCGTGGCAGGGGCATGTTGTTTCTAAATGAATGTCCCCGTGACTTGAAAACGCTTGAGAACCCGTTTGCCGGTGCTAATGAGCTTAGTAAGTTGGCGCTGTTAACCAAAGAAATCTTGCAGGGCACAACTAGAGGAGGAAGAAGAAGAGGAAGACAGAGAAAAAGATGGGAAGATAACATCAAAGAATGTACGGGATTACAACTAGGCGATGCTATGAATAGGGCAGAAGACCAAGAGGAATGGAGAAGAATAGTTTTTATGTCATCTGTGGCGCCCCAACGGTCGAAAGACTACGGGACATGGTGATGATGATGAACCATATTTCACAGGTTTTTGCTTAATGCGATGATTTGTGACCATCTGAAATTTGCTAAAATTGTTATTTTTTTAAAAAAGAGAGGGAAACAAAAAATAAAAATAAAAATTATATACTAATGTGTGGGAACACTTCCCGTGAGGTCTTTTGTTTGCTAAAAAATCCTTCGGTAGCCGGGGAACCCGGGAGAGAACCCATGATCTTGATTCTTGAAGTTCAACTCAGTGATAAGGTAACTCTTACAACTGGATTGAAAAGTATATATTAATTCGGTTACCTCCCCTTTCCGATCCTCTTCGTCACTGCGTGAAAATGAAACGATTATTCTAAATCGGCGACTTCTCGTGGGCGTCCTCCCCCCTGCTCCGGGGGCAGCCACATGACTTGGGTGGAATAGGTCCCTGGTCTCTTTCTACAAGAGACTTGGAAGCCTAAAAGGGTACATCCATGCCGAGAATCTCAACCTCATACCCAACCTTTTCTCCACCCTCTTTCCGATCATGCTCCCCACCATCATATCCACCCTCCTATCCACCATCCTATCCACCCTCCTATCCACCCTCCTATTCACCCTCCTATCCACCCTCCTATCCACCATTCTATCCACCCTCCTATCCACCCTCCTATCTACCATCCTATCCACCCTCCTATCCACCATCCTATCCACATCCTATCCACCCTAGTACCTACCCTCCTATCCACCCTCATATTCACCTTATGGACTATGTGTTGGTAAACTTAATTCTTCAGTTTAACTAAAATAAACTACCACAAATGACATCCAAACAGCATTTAGTCAAAATGGACCTGGACACGCAGCGTCCCCCATTCGGACCCGGGTCCCATTATTACTTTCCAAGTTCAAAATGTAATTTGAAATTATACAACCCTTAAAAAAAAAAAAACAGGTTTTCAGTATACATCCTTTATAAAATGGAGGTGGGGCTGAAAAGTTGACAAAACATGCGTACAAGTATAACGCACCTTATAAGAATCACAGTTAGCTCTCAACCACCACCTCCCACCCCAGTGCTCACAGTCGCACATTTTCGTTCACGCCTCTGAGCCATATTAATATTCTAAGGACCCACCCGCTTTTAGGCCACAGATTAAAGAAAGTATCACGGGCCAAATGCCTTGCGATATTATATAAAGAACAGAATCTCATTTAGAGCAGTTATCGGGAATTTTTATCTCGTGAAATCTGTGACGTCATAGTTCCTTCATCTTCCGCTTGAAAAAAACGGGGACAACCCTATTTTGGTGGGGGTTTAGACTTGGGGAGTGTGGCTGAAAATTTGATAGAATGTGTTTTCATTAGCAACGAGTCTGTGATAGGTTTCAGCTCGATAGGTTGACGGGAAGTGGGTCAATTGTCCATCCAAAGATTTTTACCAGTCACCGTGCCTCGAACAAAAGTGAAGTTAAGATAAAAGATATTTAAAATATAAAAAAATGTATGCACTCATTGATTGTCAAAGATAAGCAGTTCAGAAAGAAAAAAAAAAAACCTCTCAAAATTAGGTATCCGCCTCTGACCTGGCTATGGACCGTCGCGCAATCACTCATCAACTGATAATGTGCCATTTTAAAATAACTCACGCACCCTAACTGAAACCAGTGAAATATCCTCTTCAACACCAGGCACAGAAACATTGCAAGGCCTATCTACATGCGTAGATGCCAGAATGATCAATAAATTGATCGTGGGCCCTTAATATATAGAAGAAAAAGAAATAAAACCTTCTTTTGTCTTTTTCTATGACCGAACGCTACTCGAACTATCTTTCTGCAGCTGTGGACGTAATTTTTGTCCAACTACGCAGACTTATTGTACCACATTATGACGTCATCACAACATGTTTAACAATTTTTTTAAAATCTTCTTCATTTGCCACGTTTTATCAACTTATACAATAATTGACAGCTAAACTTCTGTTTACTGTCACCGGAAATGGGGGTATTACTTGTGAAGTAATGTTAAAGATACAAAGAAAAAAGAAAAGATAAAGATTAGCTTTAAAAAATGTTGAGACAGTTATACTCTTAAACGAATTTCCAACAGAAAACAAACATGGGTAATAAGAGGTTAAAAAATATGCATTCTGTTCCTGCTACAAATACACACCTCTCGCTTGAAGCAGTGTTGCTCTGCACGACTCACTGACTGGGAGCTAGCTGCTGCGACCAAAAGTCAAATGGGGGAGAAAGGGGGGGATAATATTAATATTAAAGGCTTTTAAAATTTTATTATTTAAAAAAAAAATTTAAAAATTCAATCTTCCGCTTCTGCATTGAACTTACTCGTTTACTCGCACCCCCACCAAGCGCCCCCCCCCCCCCATTGACCGGACACGTGTGTTAAAAGGTGTTTAGAAAGTTGAACAACGAAGAATTAGAATGATAAAAACAGCCCTGGAGTGTCGAGCAGAGTGGCGGCCCTCTATAGGCGAGGGATTGTAATGGTAAAAAGATCCACAGAAGATCCTGTCAGGGGGGCTTTTAATCTCGCGGACAACACGTGTTTGCCCCGTAGACAACGGGGACGCTCCGTGTTGGACAGCGTCTGTGTTTGTCGACGTTAAATTTTTTTTTCTTCCTACTGCGCTGACTTTGACACCATGTCAACACATGCTCTTGACTCCATTCGGGTGGTGGGTTGGGGGGGGGGGGGGTGGGTGCACCTCGGCTCGAGATTTCAATATACGACATTGCTACTTTATTGGGCATGGGCTGTTCGTTGTAGTACATTTTGACAGAAAAAAAGAGGGGGGGGGGGTGAGGGGGGATGATAAAGGAGAACAATTATTTTCCCTATAACATAATTACTCAATTACGCCCCCTAATGAACTATTTCATTAAATATTTTTTCTTCAGATGGATGTGTGTTATTGGGTTTGTTAACACTAAATTCAATTTTAATTTGAGAAAAATCAGCCATTTCAAAGGATCACATCTAAGGCGTAAGTAATACGCCTCTGACAACCTTTCAATGTGTCTTCGTATATTGCTGATTGCATGACAGCCATTGTTGTTAGCGCCGTCTCTTAAGAACTATAATTTGCAATAAAGTCTGTTGTAAAAGACTATATCTGCTCCCATTTCCATCTTGTTGAGCATTATATATATATATATATATATATATATATATATATATATATATATATATATATAAAATATATATATTTATATATATATATATATGTGTGTGTGCGTGTGTGCGAGCGTGTGTTAATGTGTGTGTGTGTGTCAGGGCCGCCTTAACAACATAGGGGGCCCTGGGCACAGCAGTGCAATGGGGCCCCCTAGCAACACAACATACCTGTGCCGCGAGAAGGGGGCGAATGAGGTACTCGCCCCATACTCAAAGAGTGTGGGGGGGGGGGGGGGCGGGCAAACAGTGAAGGTGAATAAAAATGTAAAATAAAAATAAACATTCAATTAAGTGAAACTACGCTGAATTCAATTTATTGATACAGAAAACAAAATCATTCAAAATCAATAATAGTTTTAAAACGTTAATCACACAGGATGATAAAGTATCATTATTGACAGATAGAGAGAATAAATTATTTCATATAAATCAACATAAGGGCTTGCGTAATTTTTGCTGATAATGTTTTTATTATTTCTTTATCGTCGATGGTCTTAAGGATGTAATTTCTTTGCACATTAGTGAAAGCCAGTTCAAACGTTTTTGTCCCACTGTATGGCGCAGCTGATTTTTTATGAGCTTCAATCTTGAAAATGAACGTTCCCCTGTACAGTGGGTTATCATCAGGGACATGAAAACTCTGATTGCGATTTCAAAATTAGGAAATACAGATGTCAGGTTGCCTGTAATTATTTGTTTATTCAAAGCAGCGATAGTGTCACACTTTTCATCAAGAACCAGGTCGTTCTTGAAATCCTTCCATGCATTTAATAGGTCATCCTTATTAAGGTCTCTGTGATACATACTAGCTAGATCTTCACACTTTTTATTTAGCTCATCGGAATCAAATGTTTTTAACTTTGTAAATTTTCAATCCAAAAATAAGCTTGTTTACATTGTGTCAGGTTAGAGTTCAGGGAGTCCAAAATATGGAGAAAATTTTTGATCTTGAACTTTTCAATTTTATCATATTTAGATAGATCTGTCACTTCTTCTGGTCCATCATATCTACTTACTCATATCTGGTCCATCATATCTACTTAGTCATATCTGGTCCATCATATCTACTTAGACGGACACTTCAATTTCGTTTCATATACTGTCATATACTCCAATTCTGGACACATTCTATTGGCCTTACGTTAAAAGTTACCAAACTTTTCTCTAATTTCTTGAAGATAGGATTTCAGAGACTCATATGTATGTCAGCATATTTTGACTGCATGTCAAAACTCTATGTCGTTTCAAAAAATTGTCAGAAAGATCGTTTCCAGGTTGTCCATTTTCTTGCTTATTCCTTCTGCCTCACGCCTCGTACTCACTTCCTGATCAGTGTGCTGACCATCTTATGTCAGACAGACGCTTTACGACAACGAGAGATTTTCTTAAAAGGAAGATACCAGAACATATCATCGATGTGTAGAAACTGAGAAAAAGGTATATAGGCGCTGAACAAAGTCAAAGAATTTTCCAACTTATAGACAACACTGCTGCTTTTAAGCCCACTAAGTTCAGGCTGTGTCCAGCATGAGGTTACAGTCTGCCTCAGTTTGGTAGGTTACAGTCATGATTGTGACACAATGCTGGCCCACTGCGAATCCAGTACTAAACTGTACAAGTATTCTTAATATTCCATAGCCTCTGATCTATGTCGTGAATCACACTCTCGTTTTCTGACATGCACAGCTTTGTGTGTTTCATCTTTTGCAAATTGCAGGGGGGGAATAGGCAATGGTATGTCTGGAACTTTATTGCTGGATACAATATTGGATGTAGATGACGCTAATGTATTTTGAGGAGCAGAACTAGTAACTTCTATTGCGCTTGGATTCAACGCTTGGATTCAACCAAGATGTTAATTTTGCAAGTTTAACCATTTTCCTTGTCACCTCTGCAGCTTTTGGTCTTTCTGTGCTCCACTCATAAAACTACGTTTCATTTCCTCTTAAAGAGTTCTTCTTCTATATATTAAGGGCCCACGATCAATTTATTGATCATTATGGCTCCTATGAATGTAGATGGGATTTGCAATGTCTCTGTGCCTTGTGTTGATGAGGATATTTCACTGGTTACAAGAGTAACTGTGTGAGGGTATCATACACTAGGGGTTGGAAGGCCTGAGGCAAAAGGCGCAAATGAGTCAAGTGTTGTCGCCTCAACTGTTCCTTTTGGAAGCTTGTTCCAGTCCCTGATTGTCTTTGGTAGGAATGAGCAGTTCCTATACTGGCTTCTCGCTGGCATGAGCCGGAACTGCCTGTCATGGCCTCGTCGCTGTCTATGAGGGAGAGGGACGAGATTCTGTTTAATGTCAGAGCAGTGGACTAGCCCATTATTTATCTTGTAAATCATGGAGAGCCTGGATAGTCGTCGTCGTTCCTCCAATAGTGACCAGCCCAGTGTTTCCAGCATGCTGCCAACACTAGAGGTATTCCGGTAAAGAGTTATACGCCTAGAAGCATATACATTTGTTATAAATATTTTTATTGTAATAGTGGCGTTCCGTTCAAAAGATAATTTTAAAAATTAATAAACGTAATTATTTTTAATAAAGTATTTGTCTGTCCTTTTAAACTCACAATGGCCCCGCTATAAAAACGAACATTGGGAAATGATTGATATGGTGCAATTAATCAAATTGATATGTGTTTGAGCCTTACTGTGTAATGTAAGATGAACATGACTTCCAGATTTTAACAGTGACTGCAAATGATTATTATACCTAAAGACCTATATATTTCTGCCTTAAGTGCCTTCAGCTCAGATCTACGGTGACTTTTGGGTTCTATTTTATCTTCTAAATATATTTGTACAATATACTTTTCAGTCTAGAAATAATAAATTTATATGTTGGTTATATAATAAATTTATCTGTTGGTTATATAATAAATGTATCTGTTGGTTATATAATAAATTTATCTGTTGGTTATATAATAAATTTATCTGTTGGTTATATAATAAATTTATCTGTTGGTTATATAATAAATGTATCTATTGGTTATATAATAAATTTATCTGTTGGTTATATAATAAATTTACTTTTAAAAGAATTATTCATTGGTGACCTACAAATTCCTTTATATAATGCTAATTAACTTGAGTCGTACTTTAACTGGTGCTAGAATAGATTTTTCTCCACTTATTGCCCTAGCTGTGGCGTAGCTAGGGTTATTACAACAAGGGACCACCACCTTTGTCTAACATGATTGTAAACATAAATTCTTACCTTACTTTTATTTCGATTCATATCTGGGAAATGTAAAACTTGTTGTCGAGAGTTATTCCTCTTTAAAAGTTTTAAAACTGTCCAACTTTGATTCGCATTTATACTATTTTTGGAATGTGCTGATCTATATCGTGGGTTAAAATTGGGAAATTTGGATTGTTAAATCCAATTAATTTGTCAAAATCTTTCAATATTCATTAAATAATGTGTAAAGCATGATGCCTCTATAAGAGTGAGTCCTCTAGAAACATGGGGCCCCTACAAGCGCGGGGTCCTGGGCCAGTGCCCATTGCGCCCATGCCTTAAGACGGCACTGGTGTGTGTGTGAGTGTTTACCTTACAAGACATTTTAAGATTGAGTTCTTCTCGTGCAGTGTTCACCTGGTGAACGGCTGGACAAGAATTCTATTCTAGGTCGACTTAATCGGTTTGGCACTGTCGCTGGAAGTATCGTTGGTTGACCGCGTCCGCGTCACTGCGTCACCGTTTCACTGCGTCACTGTGGGAGAACTGAGATCCACTTTTTAGTTTTAGGTCTAGGTAAAGAGTTGAGTCACTTCAACCGGGAATTTTTTTTAAAGTGATCCATGTCTTAAAAAAGTAAATAATTCTACTTTTGTCGATAATTTAAAAGATTACAATTTTAATACTATTAAGTGAATACAAAATTAATAAATGTATTAAAGAAAGTAAAAAAAAAAAAAAAAGAAAAAACTCTTTAAAAAAAAAAAGTGTTTCTATTAAAGAAGAGTTTCCTTGCACTAAAAAGCACGTAAATGCATCACGCAAAGAAAGTCTGTGTAAAAAAATATTTTTTCAAAACTTAATAAACATATTTTTTTTTTAGTTTCTTCTTCATTCAATTCGAATCCATTTAAATTCTGTACAGTCTTTCTTTGATAGAGAGTATTTTTTTAAAATATACATTATAATTTTTTGTCCATAATTATTATTGGTATTCCATTTATAGAAACTACTCGTATTATCAAAGCCAGTTGCTCCATTTAATTTAGATTGCCCGTGTTCCTCTAAGAGGGATTCAGAACCATGGTGGTCTGTGGGTGGAGACGAGGGTGGTGGTCTGTGGGTGGAGACGAGGGTGGTGGTCTGTGGGTGAAGGCGAGGGTGGTGGTCTGCGGGTGGAGACGAGGGTGGTGGTCTGTGGGTGGAGACGAGGGTGGTGGTCTGCGGGTGGAGACGAGGGTGGTGGTCTGTGGGTGGAGACGAGGGTGGTGGTCTGTGGGTGAAGGCGAGGGTGGTGGTCTGTGGGTGGTGGTCTGTGGGTGGAGGCGAGGGTGGTGGTCTGTGAGCGGAGACAAGGGTGGTGGTCTGTTGGTGGAGACGATGGTGGTGGTCTGTGGGTGGAGACGATGGTGGTGGTCTGTGGGTGGAGACGAGGGTGGTGGTCTGTGGGTGGAGACGAGGGTGGTGGTCTGTGGGTGGAGACGAGGGTGGTGGTCTGTGGGTGGAGACGAGGGTGGTGGTCTGTGGGTGGAGACGAGGGTGGTGGTCTGTGGGTGGAGACGAGGGTGGTGGTCTGTGTGTGGAGACGAGGGTGGTGGTCTGTGGGTGGAGACGAGGGTGGTGGTCTGTGTGTGGAGACGAGGGTGGTGGTCTGTGGGTGGAGACGAGGGTGGTGGTCTGTGGGTGGAGACGAGGGTGGTGGTCTGTGGGTGGAGACGAGGGTGGTGGTCTGTGGGTGGAGACGAGGGTGGTGGTCTGCGGGTGGAGATGAGGGTGGTGGTCTGTGGGTGGAGACGAGGGTGGTGGTCTGTGGGTGGAGACGAGGGTGGTGGTCTGCGGGTGGAGACGAGGGTGGTGGTCTGTGGGTGGAGACGAGGGTGGTGGTCTGTGGGTGGAGGCGAGGGTGGTGGTCTGTGGGTGGTGGTCTGTGGGTGGAGGCGAGGGTGGTGGTCTGTGAGCGGAGACGAGGGTGGTGGTCTGTGGGTGGAGACGAGGGTGGTGGTCTGTGGGTGGAGACGAGGGTGATGGTCTGTGGGTGGAGACGAGGGTGGTGGTCTGTGGGTGGAGACGAGGGTGGTGGTCTGTGGGTGGAGACGAGGGTGGTGGTCTGTGGGTGGAGACGAGGGTGGTGGTCTGCGGGTGGAGACGAGGGTGGTGGTCTGTGGGTGGAGACGAGGGTGGTGGTCTGTGGGTGGAGGCGAGGGTGGTGGTCTGTGGGTGGTGGTCTGTGGGTGGAGGCGAGGGTGGTGGTCTGTGAGCGGAGACGAGGGTGGTGGTCTGTGGGTGGAGACGATGGTGGTGGTCTGTGGGTGGAGACGAGGGTGATGGTCTGTGGGTGGAGACGAGGGTGGTGGTCTGTGGGTGGAGACGAGGGTGGTGGTCTGTGGGTGGAGACGAGGGTGGTGGTCTGTGTGTGGAGACGAGGGTGGTGGTCTGTGGGTGGAGACGAGGGTGGTGGTCTGTGGGTGGAGACGAGGGTGGTGGTCTGTGGGTGGAGACGAGGGTGGTGGTCTGTGGGTGGAGACGAGGGTGGTGGTCTGTGGGTGGAGACGAGGGTGGTGGTCTGTGGGTGGAGACGAGGGTGGTGGTCTGTGGGTGGAGACGAGGGTGGTGGTCTGTGGGTGGAGACGAGGGTGGTGGTCTGTGGGTGGAGACGAGGGTGGTGGTCTGTGTGTGGAGACGAGGGTGGTGGTCTGTGGGTGGAGACGAGGGTGGTGGTCTGTGGGTGGAGACGAGGGTGGTGGTCTGTGGGTGGAGACGAGGGTGGTGGTCTGTGGGTTGAGACGAGGGTGGTGGTCTGTGGGTGGAGACGAGGGTGGTGGTCTGCGGGTGGAGACGAGGGTGGTGGTCTGTGGGTGGAGACGAGGGTGGTGGTCTGTGGGTGAAGGCGAGGGTGGTGGTCTGTGGGTGGTGGTCTGTGGGTGGAGGCGAGGGTGGTGGTCTGTGAGCGGAGACAAGGGTGGTGGTCTGTTGGTGGAGACGATGGTGGTGGTCTGTGGGTGGAGACGATGGTGGTGGTCTGTGGGTGGAGACGAGGGTGGTGGTCTGTGGGTGGAGACGAGGGTGGTGGTCTGTGGGTGGAGACGAGGGTGGTGGTCTGTGGGTGGAGACGAGGGTGGTGGTCTGTGGGTGGAGACGAGGGTGGTGGTCTGTGGGTGGAGACGAGGGTGGTGGTCTGTGTGTGGAGACGAGGGTGGTGGTCTGTGGGTGGAGACGAGGGTGGTGGTCTGTGTGTGGAGACGAGGGTGGTGGTCTGTGGGTGGAGACGAGGGTGGTGGTCTGTGGGTGGAGACGAGGGTGGTGGTCTGTGGGTGGAGACGAGGGTGGTGGTCTGTGGGTGGAGACGAGGGTGGTGGTCTGCGGGTGGAGACGAGGGTGGTGGTCTGTGGGTGGAGACGAGGGTGGTGGTCTGTGGGTGGAGACGAGGGTGGTGGTCTGCGGGTGGAGACGAGGGTGGTGGTCTGTGGGTGGAGACGAGGGTGGTGGTCTGTGGGTGGAGGCGAGGGTGGTGGTCTGTGGGTGGTGGTCTGTGGGTGGAGGCGAGGGTGGTGGTCTGTGAGCGGAGACGAGGGTGGTGGTCTGTGGGTGGAGACGAGGGTGGTGGTCTGTGGGTGGAGACGAGGGTGATGGTCTGTGGGTGGAGACGAGGGTGGTGGTCTGTGGGTGGAGACGAGGGTGGTGGTCTGTGGGTGGAGACGAGGGTGGTGGTCTGTGGGTGGAGACGAGGGTGGTGGTCTGCGGGTGGAGACGAGGGTGGTGGTCTGTGGGTGGAGACGAGGGTGGTGGTCTGTGGGTGGAGGCGAGGGTGGTGGTCTGTGGGTGGTGGTCTGTGGGTGGAGGCGAGGGTGGTGGTCTGTGAGCGGAGACGAGGGTGGTGGTCTGTGGGTGGAGACGAGGGTGGTGGTCTGTGGGTGGAGACGAGGGTGATGGTCTGTGGGTGGAGACGAGGGTGGTGGTCTGTGGGTGGAGACGAGGGTGGTGGTCTGTGGGTGGAGACGAGGGTGGTGGTCTGTGTGTGGAGACGAGGGTGGTGGTCTGTGGGTGGAGACGAGGGTGGTGGTCTGTGGGTGGAGACGAGGGTGGTGGTCTGTGGGTGGAGACGAGGGTGGTGGTCTGTGGGTGGAGACGAGGGTGGTGGTCTGTGGGTGGAGACGAGGGTGGTGGTCTGTGGGTGGAGACGAGGGTGGTGGTCTGCGGGTGGAGACGAGGGTGGTGGTCTGTGGGTGGAGACGAGGGTGGTGGTCTGTGGGTGGAGACGAGGGTGGTGGTCTGTGTGTGGAGACGAGGGTGGTGGTCTGTGGGTGGAGACGAGGGTGGTGGTCTGTGGGTGGAGACGAGGGTGGTGGTCTGTGGGTGGAGACGAGGGTGGTGGTCTGTGGGTTGAGACGAGGGTGGTGGTCTGTGGGTGGAGACGAGGGTGGTGGTCTGCGGGTGGAGACGAGGGTGGTGGTCTGTGGGTGGAGACGAGGGTGGTGGTCTGTGGGTGGAGGCGAGGGTGGTGGTCTGTGGGTGGTGGTCTGTGGGTGGAGGCGAGGGTGGTGGTCTGTGAGCGGAGACGAGGGTGGTGGTCTGTGGGTGGAGACGAGGGTGGTGGTCTGTGGGTGGAGACGAGGGTGGTGGTCTGTGGGTGGAGACGAGGGTGGTGGTCTGTGGGTGGAGGCGAGGGTGGTGGTCTGTGGGTGGTGGTCTGTGGGTGGAGACGAGGGTGGTGGTCTGTGGGTGGAGACGAGGGTGGTGGTCTGTGGGTGGAGACGAGGGTGGTGGTCTGTGTGTGGAGACGAGGGTGGTGGTCTGTGGGTGGAGACGAGGGTGGTGGTCTGTGGGTGGAGACGAGGGTGGTGGTCTGTGGGTGGAGACGAGGGTGGTGGTCTGTGGGTGGAGACGAGGGTGGTGGTCTGTGGGTGGAGACGAGGGTGGTGGTCTGCGGGTGGAGACGAGGGTGGTGGTCTGTGGGTGGAGACGAGGGTGGTGGTCTGTGGGTGGAGGCGAGGGTGGTGGTCTGTGGGTGGTGGTCTGTGGGTGGTGGTCTGTGGGTGGAGGCGAGGGTGGTGGTCTGTGAGCGGAGACGAGGGTGGTGGTCTTTGGGTGGAGACGATGGTGGTTGTCTGTGGGTGGAGACGAGGGTGGTGGTCTGTGGGTGGAGACGAGGGTGGTGGTCTGTGGGTGGAGGCGAGGGTGGTGGTCTGTGGGTGGTGGTCTGTGGGTGGAGGCGAGGGTGGTGGTCTGTGAGCGGAGACGAGGGTGGTGGTCTGTGGGTGGAGACGATGGTGGTGGTCTGTGGGTGGAGACGATGGTGGTGGTCTGTGGGTGGAGACGAGGGTGGTGGTCTGTGGGTGGAGACGAGGGTGGTGGTCTGTGGGTGGAGACGGGGGTGGTGGTCTGTGGGTGGAGACGAGGGTGGTGGTCTGTGGGTGGAGACGAGGGTGGTGGTCTGTGGGTGGAGACGAGGGTGGTGGTCTGTGGGTGGAGACGAGGGTGGTGGTCTGTGGGTGGAGACGAGGGTGGTGGTCTGTGGGTGGAGACGAGGGTGGTGGTCTGTGGGTGGAGACGAGGGTGGTGGTCTGTGGGTGGAGACGAGTGTGGTGGTCTGTGGGTGGAGACGAGGGTGGTGGTCTGTGGGTGGAGACGAGGGTGGTGGTCTGTGTGTGGAGACGAGGGTGGTGGTCTGTGGGTGGAGACGAGGGTGGTGGTCTGTGGGTGGAGACGAGGGTGGTGGTCTGTGGGTGGAGACGAGGGTGGTGGTCTGTGGGTGGAGACGAGGGTGGTGGTCTGTGGGTGGAGACGAGGGTGGTGGTCTGTGGGTGGAGACGAGGGTGGTGGTCTGCGGGTGGAGACGAGGGTGGTGGTCTGTGGGTGGAGACGAGGGTGGTGGTCTGTGGGTGGAGGCGAGGGTGGTGGTCTGTGGGTGGTGGTCTGTGGGTGGAGGCGAGGGTGGTGGTCTGTGAGCGGAGACGAGGGTGGTGGTCTGTGGGTGGAGACGATGGTGGTGGTCTGTGGGTGGAGACGATGGTGGTGGTCTGTGGGTGGAGACGAGGGTGGTGGTCTGTGGGTGGAGACGAGGGTGGTGGTCTGTGGGTGGAGACGAGGGTGGTGGTCTGTGGGTGGAGACGAGGGTGGTGGTCTGTGGGTGGAGACGAGGGTGGTGGTCTGTGGGTGGAGACGAGGGTGGTGGTCTGTGGGTGGAGACGAGGGTGGTGGTCTGTGGGTGGAGACGAGGGTGGTGGTCTGTGTGTGGAGACGAGGGTGGTGGTCTGTGGGTGGAGACGAGGGTGGTGGTCTGTGGGTGGAGACGAGGGTGGTGGTCTGTGGGTGGAGACGAGGGTGGTGGTCTGTGGGTGGAGACGAGGGTGGTGGTCTGTGGGTGGAGACGAGGGTGGTGGTCTGTGGGTGGAGACGAGGGTGGTGGTCTGTGTGTGGAGACGAGGGTGGTGGTCTGTGGGTGGAGACGAGGGTGGTGGTCAGTGGGTGGAGACGAGGGTGGTGGTCTGTGGGTGGAGACGAGGGTGGTGGTCTGTGGGTGGAGACGAGGGTGGTGGTCTGTGGGTGGTGGTCTGTGGGTGGAGACGAAAGGCCACGGAGTTGTGAAGTGGGCTACTGCTTTAGCATTACAGGACCAAGTTTGTACATAACTAACGGTGTACAAAACTAATAATGACAACAACCGATTGTGTACATAACTAATTGTGTACATAATTGATTTGTGTAAATAACTAATTGTGATCAAAACTAATAATGCACATAAATGATTGTGTATATAACTAATGTTGTAAATAACTGATTATTTACATAACTAATGGTGTATTTAACTGATGTGTACATAACTAATGGTGTATTTAACTGATGTGTACATAACTAATGGTGTGTATAAAGGATTGTGTTCGTTCCAGCCTCCACTAAATTCCCCGTTCCATAGACTCCATCCTACACGCAGGCATTGTTCCTACACTGCAACATTATCTGGCCCTTTTATGGCTCACCTGGAGTTCCTGAAATTCCTGTACAGCCATCTATCACGCAGTTCGCTTCAGGGGCGTCGCTCGTTCGGTGTATACCGTGACTCCAATATCGGAGTTCGAGTCTTTCTCTGCCATGAGTCTGAATTAGTAGAAGATGTATGTGAACAAAAATATTGGGTCAAATCATCTTCTGGTGACATCCTATCAGTGACGTCCAACTGAATCCTTAGTGACATATTTACATCCTAAGTGACATCTAATTGACATCGTAAAGGACATCTTAAGTAAGATCCTGAGAGACACCCTGCGCGGCATCCTGTGTGAAATACATAGTGACATCGTTAGCGACTATCTAGTTGTGACGTACGGAGTGACACCCTAAGAGACATCCTGAGTTGGCCTAGGGGAGGGATTGGTGGGGCTATGAGAAAGGTGGTGGGCTAAAAGAAGGGCTGGCATTGGCACAGGAAGTTGTTGGTGGGGCTATGAGACGGGGGTGGGGGGATTGGTGGTGCTAAGGGTGGGCTGGTGGGGGATCCCGGTCAACCCCGGTCAACCCTAATGCCTCAACACCATCTCAAAATAACAAATAAAGCAAAGTTGACAAGAACTTTAAGAAGGAGATTTCTTAGTCTAAATCAGGTCGTGTATACAAGTCACGCAAAACAGAGATGTTTGTATTTTCAAATTGTATCCGTAAAGTGTCTAATTTATCAACAGAAAAGAACTTCGAGAAGGAGATTTCTTAGTCTAAGTGTAGTGGCTATACGAGCCACGCTAAACAGAAGTGTTCCCCATATTTAATGTACACTGGCTACAGTACAAATATTGACAGGTTTCGGAAGTGTAAACAAATAAAATAAAGGTAAAATAAAAAGCCAGGCAACATCCTCCAAGATGGCGGCACGCTGATTGTGCCAAGATGGCGGCAAGCTGATTTGTGCCAAGATGGCGGCAAGCTGATTGTGCCAAGATGGCGGCAAGCTGATTGTGCCAAGATGGCGGCAAGCTGATTGTGCCAAGATGGCGGCAAGCTGATTGTGCTAAGATGGCGGAAAGCTGATTGTGCCTGAGGGGAAACGACGCAGCTTGGTGGGTGTGCCGAACAACCGGACTTTACCGCAGTGCAGGTGTACCAAAGTGATGTAGATTACCGTTTATTGCCTTTAGATACGTGCATTTGGGTTCCATGGTGTAATGGTTAGCACTCTGGACTTTGAATCCAGCGATCCGAGTTCAAATCTCGGTGGAACCTTAACCTATATTTTTTTTAATAACAATAGTGTCCTTTCAATTATACAGATAAATTATTTATTATAGCATTCATTTGGATCTTTGTCTACGGACACAATACAATAAGGTTCCACAATTCTTTTGCTTCACACTCGAATACTACTTCTCAGCTAAGTGCTATATTAAAAATTTTATTACGATTTTTCTGTTGTTTGTTCGCTGACGAAGGCCTCCTGCCGACACGTTCGTTGTTTTGTTGCGTTCCTTTTTTCTGATTTGACCTTAATTAGTTTTACTCATTTAAGTCATTTCCAATAAGGTAGCATTTAAATGCAAATGACAGAAAAACAGAAAATGCAGCTCACGACCCCATGCTTTTTTTTCCCAGATCCCGACGTTTGAAGAGATCTGTGGACCCCTCCTCTAAATTTATAGTAAGCACTGTAAAAATAGTTGTAACTATATCCTATATATCTGGAACCGTTGAAAAACAGTCTCCTGTAATTTATCTAATATCACCCTACATCTGATTAACCACCGGGGTACAACGTCCCAGACTTAGAATCCCTGCTCCCCCATCTTTGACTTCCTCCTTTGTCCTTCCGAACGTTCTTATCTTTCCCCGTCTTTTGTTTATATCCGATCATCCTCTCCCAGGATCCGTGACACCTCACCCACCCCCCAACCTCCCCTCGTCCCCTCCCCGCGGTCCCATCATCCTCCTTCACACTGGCGATGAGTGACAGCCCTGCACGGGCAGCTTTCAGCCGGAATGGATTAAGTCCGACCCCATCGCCGCCCCTGGCCGCGGTGTCAATGCGCCCGGGCGATACACGGGGTCACTTATTTGATACACAATTACACCTGACCCGTGGTCCTCTCTCTGGGGGTAAATGGACATTTGATTGGTCAGCTGTCAGTCAAACTCTCCGATTGACTTGGAAAACCCGTGATCAGTGTGGCCCATATTTCTGGCATGCTATTTTGTCTGTGTGTGTGTCTGTCAGTGTGTGTCTGTGTGTTTGCAAGAATCTGGCTGTCTTCCTTTTCCATGAGACATGGGCGAGAGCGAAAGTTTTTTTGTTTTTTTTATATCAGCAAATAATCCCTCGGGAGTCTGATTAAAAAAAAAATTGTAGATAGAACCTTCCTGAATAGGACAGGCACTACTTTGAGATTTTAATTATCTCAAGCAAATATCATTACGCGGGTATCATCCCAGCAGTAAATAGATTAAATACATGTTATTATTTTAACAAGGATTTTTAAAAAAAAGATAGATTGACCTAGCAAGATCATTCTGGTGGAAGAGGGGGAGGGGTGGTTAGAGAATTTTGGTTTTGGGAAGGGGGGGGGGGGGGGTGGTGTTCTACTTCTAACAATGGAGATGTCTCTTATTCCGATAGAATAACATTTTAAAAGAGTCTCCTGCCGTTTCAACATCACTGGACCGTATGATTAAGGTAAAGAACCTGGACGTCTTATAGCGATGATTTAGTGTTGGGGATGCTTGTATGAGCATTCATTTCGCTTGCATTTGAGCCCCCCCCCCAACCCCCCCTCCCAATATTAAAAAAAAAACGGTTAATGCGAAGAGATAGCACCGTGACTTCGTTAGGGATACGTTGAGGGTTCAGGTTAGGTTTAGGGATAGATTTAGGGTTCAGGTTACGTTTAGGGATACATTTAGGACATTTTTTTCATTATTTTAAAATGTTTTATGCTTAATTTTACGGGTCACGGCAATCAATTTGGCGGCCATGTTAAAAAAAAACGCGCCGCTATATCTTCGCATTTAACAAAAAAAAAACAAAAAAACAAAAACAAAAAAAAACCAAATGTAAATAAACAATTTTTGACAAAAACTTTTTTTTTCCCCGAACACATGTGACCCGGATTCAGACCAACGTATTACAAATGTACATCACAGTACATCGTAGTACATCATAGTACATCATAGTACATCATAGTTAACTTTAACAAGAAAGGAGTATATCAACAAAATAAAAATACAAAGCTAGTTTTGTAAAGTATTTATTCAGAAAAAAAAATGACAATCACAAACTGGTGAAACTAATCAGCCCTGTCATCTTGGGACACAATAACATTGTCGACAACACAATTGATCAATAAGAACGGAAACACAAAAAAAACTTATTAGAAAACGTATTATTATTATTTTTCTTTTTGTGGTTGAAGCAATAATTTTCAAATACCCCCCCCCTCGCCCCCCTTTTCCAAACCGCCAAAATTTCGTTATAATTTCTATTGGTTATGTTGATAAAAAAAATTAAGATCTCTTTAATTTAAAATGATATTATTTACGGTGAATTTATGATTAGTTTATGAATTAAGACAATGACTAAGCAATTAAACATTCATAAAATATTAGAAATATCTTTTTTCCCTCATAGCTTTAGCGTGGGACCCATTCTCAGTTGCTTATTATTCATTGACCACACAGTTCACATTATCATTTGCTTATCATTCATTGACCACACAATTCACATTATCATTTGCTTATCATTCATTGATCACACAATTCACATTATCATTTGCTTATCATCAATTGACCCAACAATTCACATTATCATTTGCTTATCATCAATTGACCCAACAATTCACATTATCATTTGCTTATCATCCGTTGACAAAAAAAATCACATTAGAGTCTAAGTTCGCGTGAATGTATTACTGACTAGAAAATAATGGACATTTTGTCCTGAGTAGTAACAGAACAACAACATTTACGTGATATGAGACTTTACGCGCAAGTTCACACGATCAAATTTCGCGTCAAATTGCTGTATGAACGCACTATTTTGTGCGTGGTTTCTTTTTTTGGGGAGAATTTGATCAAATAGTAATTTGAAATGCTTGAAGGAAAATCTGATCGTGTGAACCGAGCCTTAGCATTATAAGGAAGAAATATCTGCTGGGGTAAAAAAAAGGGGGGGGGGATGAAATTGTGTGGCAGGAAAGGGTTGTATATGTAATATGTACAGGACAACTAATTGGGGGGGGGGGGGGGGGTTAGTGGCTGAACTGCGGCAGTGGAGAAAGCAGTGCTTAGCTTTTTTAAAAAACAAAAAACAAAATTAGGCTCAGACAATTTAAAATGGATGTCTTCATAGACCATCAGATCTTGACTAAAAGAGAAGTTTCATGGGTTTGGGATCGGTGGGCGGTTTAGGGTGGGGGGGGGGGGGGTAAGAGCAGTGTACAAAAATGTTATCCTTGTTTTGCTGAGTATTAACAAACCGGTTAATGGCAGGTTCCTCGATTTATCCGTTTTAAGCGATCGGTTCAGGCAAGGGCGCGTAATTACAGGCGGAATCAATGACAATGAAGCAAATGCCTTCCCTGTTCAAGTCACGGGTGACTTCTTCATTGAAGTGAAAATCCTGGCATACACAGATTTGACAGATTGGTCAACAGATGGGGTGAAATTTTAACTTTTTACACAAGCAACATGTCGCTTGCTTTTGTGTTCTTTTAAAAAATCCTTATTTGATGCCTGGTAAGCTTGTTGACGGAGCGTGTGTCCATATTGCTGTACATCTTATTGTTGAACATCTTGTTTTTTTGTATATCTTGCAGTTAGGCATCTAACTTTTTTTCCCCACACCTTGGTTGGCTAACACCTTGGTTGGCTAACACCTTGGTTGGCTAACCCACGCGTACGAAACAAGACAGCTACCCACGCTCGCATACAGTAGCGACATATACTACAACAGCACAGACGTTTACAACGGCATCAACGTACACAAGCACACACACACACAAAAACAACACACCCTCTCACACACACACACACAGCATCACCTGCTCACAACAGCACACTCAAAGATAACCACTCGTGCACACCAGGACTGACGTCACAGTTTAAGCCATTCACCTAATGGTGTAAAAGGTGGGGGGGGGGGGGGGACATTACATAGTTTTTTGCCTTTGGATTGAGTTTGTCTTTAATTCTTCTATATTTTCCCCATTGAAATTGAAAAAGATCAATTTTGTTTAAAGGCTATCAAGTCAATAACTTCACGGGACACTAACATCAAGGAAAAATGGCAAATAACAAAATTAAATAGTTCGATTCAAAGAAAATACTAAATAAATAAATTATTTGAATTCTTTTTTTAAAACAAAGTGTATATGAAAAAATTATGTTAATATATATGTACATATATGTTTAAATATAAGTGGGGAACATGAAAAGTGAAAACGTCAAGATTAAGAGCAAATACAGACTTAATGACGTCACAAATTCACCATGTTTTGAAAGTCGTGTAAAGGGGCGTACCCCTCTGTCGTTTGTAAATAAGAATTATTCTGATAGTTGTCCGGATAAAAGGGGTAGCCGCGTGAGCCCGCCGTGGCGTTGTAGGAGCCGTAGTATCCGGAGCAGCCTGGAAACTGTGACACCGCCACCGTCGCGGGGTCCGCGTAGCCGGAGGGCCGGTACAGTCCAGGAGGGAGCTTGTCGTAACTCACGGCGGCGGCGCTGACCTGGCCGGACATCCTTGGGTCACCGTGTTTCAAATATTCAGTCCGGGAGTCTGGCATCGCCCCTGAGAACCCGTCGTCGCCGCTGGAGTCATACGACTTGTGCCCGGCGTACCAATCCGAGTAGTTATCTTTGAAATAACAGTTTCCGGTGGGGGAGTTGAGGCCGGGCAAGGCGTACGGGTAAGGCGAGGGCTGACTCGCCGTCTGCTCGTTGCCCGGTTTTCCCGTCGGGTTCGGCTTCCGCGAAGACTGCTGGGAACAAGGCTCGGGGGCGTCAGCCGTGTCCGGGCAGTGTGGGGAAACAAGCCGACACTGAGCCGACGCGGTCCCATTGTCCCGTGGGTGAGCAGAAGCAACGTGTCTGAGGTCCTTGCCGTGGTCGGGTTTGATGGGGCCCGGCGGCACCTTTTGTTGGTCGCGAAAGCCTGCATTGTTGTTGTTGTTCGACGTGTCCATACAGTCAACACCCGAATGGGAGAACGCAGGGGACGGCCTCGCATTGAATACCCCGGGGTATTCATACCCTTGGTTCAAACTGTCATTTTTCATTTCTGACGCGTTTTCGTTGTTATGGTAACCGTGAACGCCGTCCAGCAACATGGCCGCGTCATGGCGCACGTGGGACTCGGGGAAACGGTTGTGCGTCGGGGCCGCCGAGCGGATCGAAAGATCGCCATTGTTGGCCGCCATCGCTGCATTGTTGATGTTATAACTGGAGGTGTGCGGTGAGTGTGTGGCTGCATGACGGGAGTCGACTTTTGAATACGCGGCCGTCTGCGCGTGCTGGAAGGAGGAGACATTCGTGTCGGCTCCATTGTTTCCGTCGGCGGCACCGCTGTAAAAAACATCCCTGAATCCCAGATACTGCTGAGGAGAGGCGCTCTCCATATTGTCCTCAACGGGACACGCCGATGTCGATATGCAAATGCTGCCGCCGTTGCCATTTGCGCCCCGTGAACCGGCCGGGCTGCCGAAGCTGGGGTACTGGTGTGTGTAGTTCGTGTAGTTTTGGTGATAGTACACGTTGCCGCACTGGCCGCCGGCGGTTGAAGTTCTCGGGTCGTGTGACGTCATGTTCAGGGAAAAGTCGTTCAGATTTCCCGATGGGCTCACCCCGGCACAAGACGGGCGCAGTTTGTTGCCGGCTTGAAATCCGGGCGATGTCGAAAAAGAGTTTTGGCCGCCATCGAAGTTTGAGGTTGCGGTCAGCAGTGGCGAGGCCGACCTGGGGAATAAATGATTTTGAGACCGCTGGTCAGCGTAGTAAGATGTCTGCCTCGCTGTCGAGCCGCACCCCGGGTAGTCGGCTCGCGCATTTTGAGCGATGTCAGGTGAGTAGAACTGGTCAAGACTTCTGAGGTCGCATGCCTGCTCGCATGATTGCTCCGAGAAGCCGTGCTGCTGGTACAGCGGGTACGACTTCTTCTCTGGTCTGTTCCTCTGTTTCTGTTGGAAGTCGGGGTGGACAACACGACTGCTGTTCACGCTCGACGTCTTTCTCTTCCGCCCGTGACCCGTCGCCTGGTCACATTTTCCGGGACCCGACGTCATAACCTGAGATCTCGGATGGCCGCTCTCCGAGCACGAGACCGAGAAGGGCGAGACAGCGGCGGCGACGTGTTGTTGCTGGGACGGGTAAGGATGGGGGGCCGGACTGGTGTTGCTCTGCAGACTCTCGGGCGAGCAGAGGCCCGAATCGTGTGACGAGGCGTTGCTGTGGGCCGAGACCTGGGGGCTGGTTGAGTTCGGCCCGGTGTCCACGCTGACGTTCAGCTCATTGCACGCCGACCTCATGCCAAGTTTCCCAGGTCCGAGTTTGCGCCTCTTCGCGTTGACCAGAACACCGCTGTCGGCACCTCTCGGGTTTTTCAGTTCCAAAAAGTTGTCCACCACGGACACTAGTCTTTGCTCGTCTTCGGCGTCCAGTTTACACAAGCCCCCGTCAGCCTTGACCTTGACTTCCGGTTTCTCATTATCGTGGTCTGCGCTTCCCTCCCCGACCTTGATCTCGTCTTCCGCTTTGACGTTCTCGGTTTTCACAATGTCCGCTGAGCTGACCGAACTGACGTCATCCATGCCCGTGTTGCTGCTCTCTTTGAAATCGTTGATGTCCTCCTCCTCTCGATCGCTGTCCCCTTTTCCCCCAGACTTGCCCCGCCCGCCGTGGGACTGCCTCTTGTACTTCATCCGCCTGTTCTGGAACCAGACCTTGACCTGTCGCTCCGTGAGGTCGAGCGAGGCGGCGATCTCGATCCGGCGTGGGCGGCACAGGTACTTGTTGAAGTGGAACTCCTTCTCCAGCTCCAGGAGCTGGGTGTTGGTGTACGCCGTCCGCAGTCGCCGGCTCCCCGAGGAGTTGCTGGTCGCGGGGGTCGGGGGCTGGGCAATGGATGACACGTCATCACTCAGGTAGCCTGGAATAAATTTAAAAATGTTTTTTGTTAATATAGCTTAATTATATAAAATTTAGTCAGTCCATTTCATTCGAATATGTCTGTATTTGGTTTTTATAATTTTTTTTTTTTAAAAGGTAAATGATTTATAAATTTATATATTTTGTATCTTAAAAGTGCAAAATTAACTTTATTACATTTAATAAATATTTTTAAAATAAATGTATCACACAGTGTTGATTTGTACAGAAATTTTGTTAAATAAAGAATCACGCAGTAATGAAGGATTTGTACGCTGAAAACTGAATGATATTGTTGTGATATCATACATGATATTGTTGTGATAGCATACATGATATTGTTGTGATATCATACACGATATTGTGATATCATACATGATATTGTTGTGATATCATACATGAAATTGTTGTGATATAATACATGATATTGTTGTGATATCATACATGAAATTGTTGTGATATAATACATGATATTGTTGTGATATAATACATGCTATTGTTGTGATATCATACATGAAATTGTTGTGATATAATACATGATATTGTTGTGATATCATACATACTATTGTTGTGATATCATACATGCTATTGTTGTGATATCATACATGCTATTGTTGTGATATCATACATGATATTGTTGTGATATCATACGTGGTATTGTTGTGATATCAAACATGCTATTGTTGTAATATAATACATGATATTGTTGTGATATCATACATGATATTGCTGTGATATCATACATGATATTGTTGTGATATCATACATGATATTGTTGTAATATAATACATGATATTGCTGTGATATCATACATGATATTGCTGTGATAGCATACATGATATTGTGATATCATACATACTATTGTGATATCATACATGCTATTGTGATATCATACATGCTATTGTGATATCATACATGCTATTGTTGTGATATCAAAACATGATAGTGTGATATCATAATGCTATTGTTGTGATATCACACAAGTTCATCTCCAGATAACGATGTCTGAGTGAACCACACCGCAGTCTTTTTTTCCACCGCGCGTGCAGCACCTGCGTTCTACGTCACTGCATCAAGCGTTCTGTTATCGTCCGCCATTGACAGGCGCGAGATTGTACCCGGTATATCGCCAGAGCCCGGCTGTCAACGCAAATATCGCCAGCTCGACTTTGAGAAAGTGATACCACGAGACGGACACGATTTGGTGCCCAGGCGAGGGAATAAGTGAGGCCGGTAGTGTCCCCTTTGATTGTCTGCCCTGATCATTAAGTTTATTTTACACAAATTTGCATCGCTCCTCCAAACGGAAATTGGACATGAATAAAATATTTCCCTTTGACTGATATAAAAGTGTTTGTTTTAGCAGGGGCTCCAACATTTCATATGAAATATTGACTTATGTTAGGGAGTTGGGGGGGGGGGGGGGGTTAGAGCGATCCACTCTATAATTTTGACATCTTCTAGTAATTAGTAATATTTCTAAAGTCTAAAAGCAATGGCCACAACGATCATATACCAAGCTGTTCCATTCCGCTCATCAAAACCGGACACGTTTCCATAAGATCGGGACTACCCGCTGCCTTTCCATTGTCAGCGGATTATTCACCTATGGAATTGTTCACGTGTGATCTACATGAACACTGGCTGTTCATTTGCTCTCTAGCTTGGGGATACATCTTTTGGGTGTTTAAGTTGAAGACGAATTCTTTTGGGGCGTCTGCAGGCAAAAACCATTGTGAATGTCTTTCCGCATGTGGACTTATTTCATTCACAATTTAAAAAAAAAAAAAAAAAAAAAAAAATCTTGTCTCACTCTAAGTCAGCGGTTCTCAACCTGTGGGTCACGACCCTTTCCAGTGGGTCGACTAAGGCCATCTGCTAACACATATGCTCTAAAGTTATGAAGTAACAACGAACATAATTTTGTGACTGGGGGTCGCCACAACATGAGGAACTGTATTACAGGGTCGCGGCATTAGGAAGTTTGAGAACCACTGCTCCAAGTAAGGGGCGAAAATTTTCCAAAAATGCGCCATTCGTAAACTCCCTCCACCCCCACCAAATTTAATTTGAAAAATAATACATGATATTGTTGTGATAGCATACATGATATTGTGATATCATACATACTATTGTGATATCATACATCACATGCGCCATTCGTAAACTACCTCCACCCCCACCCCCACCAAATTTAATTTGAAAAATAAAAAAATCAACAAACAAAATTAGCTTTTATTTACCTACAGGTTTTTTTTTTGAGGCTAATTTTTGATTAAAAAAGATCTTTCTTTGCGACAAGGTTTTAGTTGAAATATGTGCACAGGGTAACTGTATGAACGTACTCCCACCAGGTCATATACATAATGTCTACAGTCACTATAAATAAGATGTATGTGCCGTCTCCCTGGGGTTGGCTTGTCTGACCGTGCGATGTTTTTATGATCAGGGGACGTCGTGGTTCGAGTCACATACAGTCTAGGTCGGGTGGTCTTAGTGGCGTGGACGTAGCCCGCCCCCCAGGGGTGGGGGGTGGGGTTATGGTCGCTAGGTCTTCTTCGGGAACTTGGAAAATTGGAGGAGGGTGTGGGGGAGAAAAAGGGTGGATGTTATTTGTCGGGGGGGGGGGGCATTTTAAACGCCACGCGTAATGTTTCCCCCACAACGGGAATGTGATGTCATTGATGAAACTGATCCTTGACGTCATCAACCACCTTTGACCTCCGGAACAACTCAAACTGGTATCTATGGATGAATGAATGTTTGCCCCCTTGTTTTTGTTCAATTAATTCAGAAAACTGGGGGGAAAATATATTTAAAATACCACAACTGTAACGAAAATTTCATGGAGGAAAAAAATGGGGTCACTCACCTAGGTGACACAGCCACCGCTCTTTCAATCTGTCACCGTCATGTGACATTACAATGACCAAACCTAAATTATTTTTTTTAACCTAGCGGCAACGGGGTACGAGTAATCCTATATGCACAATTTCCGCATTTTTTTCCCGAGCAACCTTTTAAGTTGGCACGACATATCCATTCCAGGACTACCCGTTCTTGGCTGGAAGGTTGCAGTTACGGTACGTCAATGTATCAATCTCAAGGCTTTTCCTAACGTCAAGTCAAGACTGAATCTGAGCTAGTAGCTCCCCCCCCCCCCACCTTCCCCCCCCCCCCCCAACACTTGACGTGTACGCGCCGTGCTACCTTACGCGTCCTCACTCCAACGCTCGTCCGAGGGTCCTTAAATAAACGACGCGCGATCACATTTTTTTTTCCCCCGGCTTTTGTCTTGGTTGTCAACTGCCGGAGCACAATTAGCCGTAGTCTGAACTCCACCCGGTATATTCACGCGGTCCAAAACTCCTCCAATTTTGAAACTATACATGGAAGTTTTTTTTTTTTTTAACCGTCCGATCGTGTTTTCGGGGGGAGGATGGGGGTGAGGGGGGGGGGGAGTTTGTCGGCAAACGATCCGATATGTATACCTGGCAATTCTTGCGCTACGTATATTTGAGGGGGCCGGAGGTGGGGGGGGGGGTGGAATGCCGCGAAGCAACTCTATTCACGGGCTCACTGAACATCCAGGTGAACAATGAATCTATCAGTGACAAGAGTCATTGACTCAACGTTGTCGCGCAAAGGCGTCAGACGCAGTGTTGAGTTGCGATGGTGGAGTCTCCAATTTTTGTTGTTGTTGTTTTTATTTAGTTTTGAAAAAAAAAATTAAAAAAAATCATGTTCCTTCTTATGTTTTCAGGAGCCAACACCGCTAAAGAGTGGGGCCAGGACGAGCCATTCAGGAATCAGGACCGGAATTGTATGGGAGGGTCAGGGGCACGTGATTGTCATACATTTATTTTATATATGATTTTCAAACCATCCCTGCCAATTGCCGTCTTCGAAATCCATTTAGGAAACAGAGCTTTGAGGCTTTCTCACATTTAAAAAAAAATAAGAAAAAAAAAAAAATTACCACCAGGGGTGCGTAGACGCCCCTGGTTACAACATTTTGTGCTAGGTTTTGGCTTTTGTGTAGTCCCCAACTTTAAATAAAAAAAAACTAAAACATCGTAACTTGTATTTTTGTAAGTTATGACTAGCTGTTTAGAGCAAAACTGGTTTATATATATATATATATAGCGTGCGACTATTGGCACCCGGGTACCAGAAGTGAGAGGTTGGCAATTGGGATTGCAATAAACTACCACAAAATGAGTCTAATAGGACCCGGGTCCGAATTGGGGCGCTGCGTGTGCGGGTCCCTTTAGACTAAATGCTATTCGGATGTCATGTGTAGTAGTTTGTTTTAGTTGAACTGAAGAATCAAGTTTACAAACATATCGTCCATTCAGTTATCTTTCATTTGATACCTCATTCCGTCTCACAAACCCAACAATACTATTTTAAATAGTTTTTTTTTATCTCAACCTCTCACTTCTGGTACCCAGGTCCGAGTAGCCACTTCGATATACACAAATTGTAGTCTTGGATGTCAATTGAACCCTATCCTGTCAAAACAACCCCTGCTGAGCCCCCATAATTAAATAGCATTTCTGTTTCTGTTAAGACAATTGTGCTAATACCACATCTTGTCTAAAACCCATCGCCCATCTGTCAAAAAACTACTCCTAATTCCCCCCCCCCGCACCCCCTGACGCATAGTTCAACGATTTAATCCCTGAGCCTCGGTGTTCCACTATGACCAATGTGTCGGTCCAATGTCCCGTTCGGTTCGTTATAAGATAAGTCACGTGATAATAAAAATGTATGCACTTACATGAGCTGAGCAGAGCCATCCCGTTGTTGAGGCATTGTGGAGAGCTGCTCTCATCGTCTTTCTTTCCCCCGTCACTGAATCCTTTCTTCTTGTCCATCCAGGGGTATTCCACGTCAGCGCCCCCTATACCACCGCAGCCGACACCCCCGCCGCCGCCTGCTCCCCCCATCAGCTCGCCGCCCGAGACTTTGGGACCCCCTGCTTCCATCAACGGACCAACAGAGGCGTAGCCTAATGGGGACCTCGGTGAAAGGGACGAGGCCATTCTCTCGTAGCGCGAGGGGTTGAAACCGTGGGTCATTCTCTCGTCGCCGGAATTCAAGTACGGGTTGATTGGGTGAGCCGAGCCGGACATTCTGTTGTCTGCGGTGGTCATGTGTCTGTTGTGAGAACCGTCGAGCATGGACGGGGCCGAGGCGTTGCGCAGCGAAGGGCTGACGGTGGCGTCATGGCTGCACTCGCTCCGCCTGAAGTCATCATCATAGGCTCTGACGCGCGAGTCACGTGACGCGACTCTTTCCAGCGTCACCGGGTTGTCGTGAACCGAGGAGGGGCTCTCAAAACGGAGGGTGCCGGACTCGATGCCGCAATCGTGCAAGGTCGAAGGTCGGGGCGCAGTCACTTCATTTGATTGACAGAACGGGGGCGTTATGAAACCTTCAAGAGGGGAAGTGGACCCACAGCTGAACGCTGGACCAAACGATGGAATGTTGGTGGAAGAGAGCGGCAGGGCCGATGACATCATGATGTCGACGATGTTCAGGTTATCCCACTACATGCGTAACTTGTTTCAATTTTTTTGAAAAAATGTATCGATTTCGATAGTTCATCAGGAATTGATCTTTCTAATGTGTCTGTCTGAAGACATGTTGGCTCCTGCCATAGAGTTCCGGAAAGCGCTGACCGTCTATAAGTATCTTAGGTTACAAGAAGGTGATGGCCGTCGATAGGTATCGATATGGGAATCCCCAATCTGGGATCGTCGCTGACTCAAGAACCGTCCTCAGTTCCACAATATTAATCCCGTCTCTCTGATGGCCCGGCGCGTTAAAACTCGCTTCACGTGATTAATGGCCCTCGAGATTCCCTCGTGGCAAGTGGAAGCAACTCTCTCGGGTAATTTTCTCTGGCAGGGGGGGGGGGGGGGGGGGGGGAATAGCTTGAATATTGTCATAAGAAAGGGAGATAGTGTCTTCAGATGGAGATAACTCTTGTTGGAATGTGTGTCAAGAATGACCCCAGCCTGTTATGACAGTATTTTTTCTTTCTCTCTTCTTCTAACAATGAAAATGAACAGCAGCTGTTAGTCAACCTAGGGGGAAAAATAAATGAAACGAAATATTAGATTAAAAAAACTACTGTAAACGATAAAGACAGTGATAGGTATTGGAAAGTATGATAGTGTAGGACAATTACATAAGTATTGGTTAGTATGATAGTGTAGGACAATTAAATATTTATTGGTTAGTATGATAGTGTAAGTGTAGGACATTTACATAAGTATTGGATAATTTGATAGTATAGGACAATTACATAAGTATTGGATAGTATGATAGTGTAGGACAAATATATAAGTAATATATGAAATGGTATTCTGACTTAGTGGTAGATCTAACACATGACGTCTTGCAATGGAGGCAATGGTATTCTGTCGTAGTGGGAAATCTAACACATGACGTCTTGCGATGGAGGCAATGGTATTCTGTCTTAGTTGAGGGATCTAACACATGACGTCTTGCGATCTAGGCAATGGTATTCTGTCTTAGTTGAGGGATCTAACACATGACGTCTTGCGATCTAGGCAATGGTATTCTGTCTTAGTTGAGGGATCTAACACATGACGTCTTGCGATCTAGGCAATGGTATTCTGTCTTAGTTGAGGGATCTAACACATGACGTCTTGCGATCTAGGCAATGGTATTCTGTCTTAGTTGAGGGATCTAACACATGACGTCTTGCGATCTAGGCAATGGTATTCTGTCTTAGTTGAGGGATCTAACACATGACGTCTTGCGATGGAGGCAATGGTATTCTGTCTTAGTTGAGGGATCTAACACATGACGTCTTGCGATGGACACAATGCAGCTTTTTAAATTATTTGTTTTACGAAATGGTGCAAGATTATTGTTTTTCAATTCATTTTATGATTAAATGATTTTACATAAAATTACAATTATTCAACTATGGGGCCATAAGGTTATGGGGAAGTATGCAAGGCTGGGCCATAGAGCTGATCAGCAACATCCCCCCCCCCCCCCCCGCACCCAACCCGCGGGAGTGGGAGTTCCTTCTCGATAAGGACGGATGAAAGCATGGACGATGAATGCGAGTAAGTAACCTCTAGTGATCTCATGAATGGGCCAGGGACGAGGAAACAAATTAGGGGCAAAGGTCAAAATGTTAAAAAACACTTTTTTTTTTCCTTCCTCTTTTCAACTTCATAGAGGATTGGCTTATTTTTCCTTTTTATTTAAAAAAAAAATAATTAACTGGCGGTTAATATAATTGTGCATTTCCCGAGGGCATATAACAGTATATGGGCCTCTTAAATGAAAAATATCTTGTTTTGGGATTTTGTCATAATCGACTACCTAAACCACTCTAGAACAAGTTCATATCAATGAATTTGTTATTTTCTTATTTTAAAGTTGTATTAAAAATATTTTGTAAGGTCACTTTTTGCGTTTTTTTATAACTTTAAACAGGTTTAATGTTCATATCGATATTTTGCAAGCCATAGCAACACTGTATAATATTTGGTATCGTTGTAAAGGGCTATTATAGGAGTATCGATATAGACCAGAATCGAGAGGGAAGAGAAAATGTTTTTATCAATGAACCAAATACTTCGGGAAAGACCGAATAGTTCATTTTTAGTTCGTGACGTTAGTAAGGACCAATCAACTTTTACGTGACCTCTCGGCGCGCGCCGTCAGCAATCCCACAATACCCCCTTTCATATTTAGAATCTACGTAATAGGTCAAATTTGAGAATTGTCAGCCATTTTCTTACTTCGACTAATTTAGATTTTTCGAGCGAATTCTACTGTCAAATCAAATTTAGAGTTTATTTTAATACGACGGACACCGAAAAATTAAGTTTTAAAATGTGGCAAAAATGGTAGAAAAAGTATTATGCGTGCAGCTGGGCCCTAAAAGATGGCGCACAGCAGAATCTTCTGGCCATAGTCCTAGTCCTAGTGCCGGAGGTCGTAAACAAACCACAGCAGTCCGAAGAAAAAGGTGAGGTGTTTTTGTAATTATTAATGTACTTATGTTTAAATTTTATAATTTATGCCTATTTGGCGGATTTATGATGTGTTAGAACAGCGGTTTTCAATTTGTGGGTCGCGACCCCTTGGGGGGGGGGGTCGAACGACCCTTTCACAGGGGTCGCCTAATACCATCATCGGAAAACCCATTTACACTACTGGTGTGAGGTAGAAACGAAAATAATTTTGTTGTTAGGGATCGCCACGACACGAGGAGCTGTATTAAAGGGTCGCGGCATGAGGAAGGTTGAGTACCACTGTGTAAGAAGTAGTCGACCTAAGTTTAAATAAAAATCATTCATATTGGCTATAAAATTATTCGTAGCTAATATTACGGTAGCCTACTAAGCCTAGTCTATATTTAATATAAATACATGTATTGCTATAAAATTAAAATTATGATAAATAGAAAAGAAGTATTGCTAGACCTTATACTAAATAGGGTCTTAGTCTTCTATTTTTTCATCTAATCCATTTTTTTCCCCAGACTTTCTGCATCCAAAAGAAAGTCTAAGTTGTCTCTCTTAATTAAAATCATCACCGCAAGGGCAAGGGCCATCAACAATAACCAGTGCGGAACTGCCCAGCTCTAGTGCCATTTATCAGGCATCGCCTGGCACCGTTTCACAACCATCTCCTGGCACCAACTAACAAACATCTCCTGGCATTATTTCATAGCCGTCGTCTGGCACCACTTCACGGCCATCTTCTGGCACCACTTCACAGCCATCTTCTGGCACCACTTCACGGCCATCTTCTGGCGCCACTTCACAGCCATCTTCTGGCGCCACTTCACAGCCATCTTCTGACACCACTTCACAGCCATCTTCTGGCGCCACTTCACGGCCATCTTCTGGCGCCACTTCACAGCCATCTTCTGGCGCCACTTCACAGCCATCTTCTGGCGCCACTTCACAGCCATCTTCTGGCACCACTTCACAGCCATCTTCTGGCGCTACCTCAAAATCCACTCTTACTTGGTGCCTAGCAGAGCTTGGGAAAATAAACAAATTGTTTGGAGGCACCTTGTGCCCACTTGGCTTCAATGACACACTTTTGTTTAGAAAAGGTGAACCTGTAAACATCATGGTGTTTCCTGAACAGCTGTTTCTAATTTGTAAATATAAACAATGTGACTATCAAAGCGAAACAGTTTTTTTTTTCATACTAAAAAATCAAAAATGAGCTAACACAGCCTTATGGGGTATATACAATGATAAACATGTACGCCAATGAAATTGGAAAGGGCAGCATAGCATTGCAGAAATTGCAGATGTTTTTGGTGTGAGTCCAATGACTGCACGCACATTCGGTGTGTGATATGATAAACTAAATCAAGCTACCATAGCTGCAACATCATCAATGTTGCATGCACCAGGAACAACGAAATCAAGCTACCAAAGTTGCAAGAGCATCATTATTGCAAAAAAAGGAGCTAAACAATTTAAAGAAGTGAACAACTCCGAACTTTGTGATGATATTACCAATATTACTGTAAGTTTTGATAGTACCTGGCAGAAGCGAGGCTTTTCATCTAAGTATGGTGTTGAGATGAAAACTGGACTTGCAATAGGTTTTGATGTGTTGTCAACATATGGTCATGCCTGTAGCCTTGCTTCGAAGCGATTCTATGGCCATGGCATTTTCTGAGTGGAAAAAAAGCACACACCAATCGTTCTGTCAACTTCGAAGGGCCCCTCAAACTGCTCTGTCAACTTCGAAGGGCCCCCTAAAGCCATGGAAGCAGAAGCAGCCAGGCGAATCTGGGCGCGACCTGTGGATAATTTTGCTCTTGGATGCACTCGAATTTTCAGTGATGGTTATGCAAGCCCCTTTTCTGCACCGACACCACTAAAGCCTTATGGAGTAAAATATCCAATAATCAAAATTGATTGCGTGAATCACGCAGATAAACGGTTTGGCACTGCACCGCGGTAGGTCAATAAGCTGGGAGGACGTGGCCATGGGCGCCTTACTGAGCCGAAAGCAAAGCTCCTACAAAAATACTACGGCCAAGCTATCAGAAAGAATCTTGCAATGCTGAAGACAGGACGAAAGCCGTTTGGGTTAGTTATTTCCATTCAGTTTCAACGGATGAAATACCAATGCATCAAAACTGTCCACAAGGTCCAGGCAGCTGGTGCCTTCACAACAACTCAGCAGCCAAAGATATTGATTTGCCTAAACATGGACCTTCTTTTTGTAGGACATTTCTTGCCATTGAGGTAGGCCAACATCTTCTACCCATCTAGGAAAGAATGACGGACATGAACTTTTTAGGCAGGGTGCTGACAGGAGCAACTCAAAATGCAAACGAAAGCTGCAACAATCTAATTTGGTTGTCATCGTCCCTAAATATCTTTGTTTCATTCGCCACCCTTCACAACTCTGTAGAAGTTGCAATATCAAAATTTAATGCTTGAGCTACTGCTACATCCGACCGAATGAAGTTCCTTGGCATTGAACCATGAATGGATCAAACAGCTTTCATGGAGGAAGAAGACAGAAAAAGATTACATTCCTCTTTAAAAAAAGGAAGGGGGAAGTAAAAAAAAAAATGTCGAAAATGAAGCAGGAAAGATAGTGACGAGCGATTGCTCTATTGGAAAAATCTGAGGGTTTACAACATTGTGCTGAGGAATTTTGAAATGTTAAAATAAAATTTCTTTATCAATTCTATTTTATTCAAAATGTTAGTAATTGTAAGTGCTTAGCTCTATTACTGAATAGTTTTACTATTCTTCCATGTACACAAGTATATTTCTTGGCGTTACAGTAACTTTTAAAGTCGTTTTTCTCAAAGTCACATTTTCATAATTTTTGTACCACAGATTGTGCCCTATCTCAAAAACTACTTTATCAATTAGTTTCATATTTTCAGGGTTTGTTCTGTATTCATGTTAAAACAATCCTGAACATGCACATTTGATTATCTGGATTATTTGTCATTTTTGTAACCCCACCCCCTTGATTTTTTAATCTTCTTTTTAAAACTGCGTACACTGATTTATATATATTTTAAAATCTAAATAAGATTTGTTAGTTTTGATACTCACAAATATAAATAAGGTGTATATCTTGCTAAAAAAATGAATTTTCAAACCATTCTGCTCATTGGTTGTTAAGAATTTGAGATTATTAATTTTGTCCCCATTTTTTAAAACTATTTTTTGCCGTATTTTTTGTCCTCTTTTTTTTTTGTCTCCTGTGTCCTTGTTAATGAAAAAAATATTTTTTTAAACAATTTTTTCAACAGTTATAAGTTATTTAGGAATACAATAAACACATACAAATTTAAATGTATTGTTAGTTTAGTTTTTTCTTTATATCTTTTTATATGTCCCCTTGAATAGAAAAAAAAAAGATATTGGGTGGGGGTGGGGAGGACCCAAGCCGTCTTGCTCACGTCTGCTGACAAGTTAGCCAAATATATGTGTACAAAAGGACGGATACATAGTGAAAATACCAAGAGTTACGTTATAGAGAGGTCGCGACTGTTAAATTGGTTTATGTATATTTATGTCAAACACGATGTCATTGTAAAGACACAAAAAAAATCGTTTTTATTAAAGAACAAATTTTAGGTTAACTTGCGCACAAACATCTAAGTTCGCCATCTTGTATCCGGTCGCCATTTTGCAGCCGACTCACACAGCCAGACACGCTCCGTTGAATTCTCAGCATCGGAGATCAAGGGAGCTCAATCTGTGTTCTAGATTTACGACCCTCGCTGAAAGCGGCGCTCGGCTCGGTAAGGATGGATTCCGGCGAGTGGTAACATCTGGTCGCTATTTCTACCTAGGATATGGTATATACGTCTTTGGTTACCAAGTTTCTTCTGTCACGTGACACAGTTACCGTCGGCGGAACTGAAAACATGAACACTGCCTCTAAGTGACGTCAACATGCTGTCGGGGGGGGGGGGGAGATGGGAGAAAGATGAACGTTTAATTTGACAACGTGATGGTGTTCTACACTTTAAAAAAAACAACATCGAGGTCTGGTTGATTGCTAGGATACAATAGCCAACTTGAAATTAGTACGAAACCAAGTCGTTCTAAACCTATTTGTGGGAAAGCATTTTTGTTCCAATGGAAGTTTGTTTGAATAGAAGTTCGTGTCACAAATGACCAGGACTGTACGAGGGAGCGATAGTCGCAGGTACCAGACGACGTTACAAAAGGTGAGGGAGGAGTCGACCTTGGCATTTAAGGATGGTTTATGTGAGGGCAGGTAAGACATAGCCTGGGAACCAAGGCGGCCGAGGGTACATTGCTAAGGTACAGTATGAGTATCACGAATAAGTTAGAGTAATGATTTTTGTACTTTGCTTTTAAATGAGGAATTTCCATGCAGAACCCTGGGTAGTGTTACTTAGTTACTTTAAATAAGTATCGTTACAGAGAAAGCCAAACTGGCTAGATGTTAATAAGCGGGTAGAGGCACGGAATAGGCGTTCGCGGGAAAGGATCTGGTCGGGTGAATGTAGTCTCTAGTTATGTAGCAAGCCAATAGCCAATAACTGTAACAACCGTTTTGTGACAGTTTGTTCTAATGGAAGTTTATTGTAATGGGAGTTTGTTCCAATGGAGGTTTATTGTAATGGGAGTTTGTTCCAATGGAGGTTTATTGTAATGGGAGTTTGTTCCAATGGAGGTTTATTGTAATGGGAGTTTGTTCCAATGGAGGTTTATTGTAATGGGAGTTTGTTCCATTGGAAGTTTATTGTAACGGGAGTTTGTTCTAATGTAGGTTTATTGTAATGGGAGTTTGTTCTAATGGAAGTTTATTGTAATGGGAATTTGTTCGAATGGAGGTTTATTGTAATGGGAGTTTGTTCTAATGGAGGTTTGTTCTAATGGAAGTTTGTTCTAATTGAAGTTTGTTCTAATGGAAGTTTGTTCTAATGGAAGTTTGTTCTAATTGAAGTTTATTGTAATGGGAGTTTGTTCTAATGGAAGTTTGTTCTAATGGAAGTTTGTTCTAATGGAAGTTTGTTCTAATGGAAGTTTGTTCTAATGGAAGTTTGTTCTAATGGAAGTTTGTTCTAATTGAAGTTTATTGTAATGGGAGTTTGTTCTAATGGAAGTTTATTGTAATGGGAGTTTGTTCTAATGGAAGTTTGTTCTAATTGAAGTTTGTTATAATGGAAGTTTGTTCTAATGGAAGTTTGTTATAATGGAAGTTTGTTCTAATGGAAGTTTGTTCTAATGGAAGTTTGTTCTAATGGAAGTTTGTTCTAATGGAAGTTTGTTCTAATTGAAGTTTGTTCTAATGGAAGTTTGTTCTAATGGAAGTTTGTTCTAATGGAAGTTTGTTCTAATGGAAGTTTGTTCTAATGGGAGTTTGTTCTAATGGAAGTTTGTTCTAATGGAAGTTTGTTCTAATTGAAGTTTTTTCTAATGGAAGTTTGTTCTAATTGAAGTTTGTTCTAATGGAAGTTTGTTCTAATTGAAGTTTGTTCTAATGGAAGTTTGTTCTAATTGAAGTTTGTTCTAATGGAAGTTTGTTCTAATGGAAGTTTGTTCTAATGGAAGTTTGTTCTAATTGAAGTTTGTTCTAATGGAAGTTTTTTCAAAATGAAATTTGTACAACGTAGAATTTAGAATTTAAGGGAAAGTGCGAGGGAGAATTTAACAAGATAACACCTTTCTGACAAAATTTTTTTGTATTATTCCACTCCCCCCCCCCCCCCCCCCCTTTCCCATTGTTTCAGTTTGAAGAACATTCCACCAATCAAATTGCTTTCAATCACATTGGTTTCGAACTTATTTCCGGATACGTAAATAAGGTTGTAAGTTCAATTCTGAAATATGTATCATGAAATAAAAGTGTATACCCCCAAACCCTCACCTCCCCTGTCCCGATTTAATATCCCCACTTTTTTTTCGTTGCCACTATGTTTTTTTTTACACCCCCCCCTCCCCAAGTCCTCAACCGACCAGGTCGTGAATGCCTGGAGGGTCCACAAGCTGAAGGTGGCCAGAGGTGGCCCGAACCAAGGAGCATCAAGTTACCGTAAATAGTGTACATGTACAGAATTAAAACTTGCGTCTAACAAAATGGTAGTGGGTTGGGAGGGGGGTAGGGAGGGAGAGGGAGAGAGTGGAGAGAGAGGAGAGAGATAAGAGAGAGGGGGGAAAGAGATAGAGGGGGGAGAGGGAGTGAGAGAGAGCGACTGAGAGAGTCAAGAATGTTTTGAGTGTGTGTGTGTGTGTGTAACAGATCAGAACATTGAAATGTGGGCGGGTTTAAGTGGGACTTTTTCTGTGGGTGAGTGTGTGTAAAGGAAAAGTGTGTGTGTGTGTTGGGGGGGGGTGGGGGTGATGGTGAGCTATTGGGCTGACACGAGTTATGTCCTTTCATTAAATTTAAATTAGTAACCCCCCCCCCCTTTTAATCTCAATGAGAAACAAAAACAAAGTTCTGTGAAAAGAATCACGTCATGGGGCCTATTATTACTTTTGGGAATTCAAAATAGTGGATTTTTCTTTTCTTTCTAAAAAACAAACAAAACAAAATGAATCTAAAGTTCGTCTTTACGCAAATTAATCGCGCGAACGAGATATGAATAATACTTTCGACAACTATCACTAGAAATTAAAAACCCTTTGTGACGACTTTCCTTGGCAGACGTCGAAATTCCCCAAACAACATTCAATCGTTTCACTCTTCACTTGTACCGACGAAGGCGTTTGGCCGATACGTTTGAACCTGTATATTGGGTCATTATAATTGAAGCTGGTCATAAAGTGTTATTTATTTACACACTTTGTTTGTGTCTCATTAATCTCCTTACAACCTTCATTCGCAGACCAGAGGCGTAGCTAGAGTTTTTGGCGTCCCGGGGACAAGAACCATTTTAAAGAGCCTCCCTTTCTTCTTTTTTTTTTTTCAACTCTCAAACCCATTATTTTCATCGATGAATCAATATCAAAGCAATATTTTTGGCGCCCCTAACTAGTCTGACGCCCAGGGACATCTGTTACCCCTCTGCCCCCCTCACTTAGCTACGCCTCTGTCGAAAACCAACCCACTTCAATCCCATACAACGCTTCCTCCTAGCGATGGTGATACAAGTAAAAAAAATAATACTAATACTAATTTCCTGATTTCGCGGTAAAACGAATTTAAAAAGTTTTAAAAAAAACCAACAACAAAAAAAAAACACCGTAGAACAGCGGTTCTCAACCTGTGGGTCGCGACCCCTTGGGGGGGGGGGGTCGAAGGACCCTTTCCCAGGGGTCGCCAAAGACCACCGGTAAAAACATAAACGCTCTACATTTATGAAGTAGCAACGAAAATAACAACGTGAGGAACTGTATTAAGGAGGTCGCGTCATTAGAAAATTTGAGAACCACTGCCTTAGAAAATGTCCGTTTGAATTGAATGTTTTGAAATGACTGTGGTCCACAGGGAAGTTATCTCTAAGGCGGTTTAGAAACCCAAATTTTGATCTTTCTCAAGCGGGTCAATGAAATATTCTTTGTCGGCGCCTTTCAGCACGAGAGTCGTGTTCTCCTTTTAATTAATGTGTTGTTTTTTTCCTTCAGCGTGTCATAATAATCTCGAAAGGAAAATTCAAGGTACCGTTAAGTCTAAATAGGTAAAGAGGTCGTTGGGTGTTTTAGAATAGAACTACTTCCGGGTTTTAAAGGTCAGGGTGTTCGGCGTGTATTTTATGATTCTGAAAATGTATACGGGACCAAAAATTCCCCCCCCCCCCCCGGGTGCGGATGGGGGAGGATGCGAGGAATCACTGTAATAATCAGCCAATCAATAACGAGAGGATGGGTCGACTGAACATTGCCCATCTATGCCGGGAATGTATGTGTATGTCGACTGAACATCATCAAACCCGGAGTCCGAAATGATGAGGAGGTGGGGGGGATTGTGGGGACAGGGTAGGGTGGAGTGAGGGGGGCGCTCCCTACAGTCGCATGGATGCACACAGCCCCCCCCCCCCCACGCCCCTTTTTCCCAATTATGAGGGTCGGGATATCGACACATTGGACGTGCGTTTCTGCTGAAGCAAACCTTGAAGTTGATGGATGATGTCCCTTTGACTAACTCGTGTACCTTTGAGTTTAAGTGTGTGTGTGTGTGTGCGCGCGCATGTATCTGTCTGTGTGTGGGTGGGTGTGCGCGTGTCTACGGGTGATCGTGTGTTTGTATGTGAGGAAGAATGGTAAGTTTAAAGGGATAGTACTTAATGCTGACGTCACTAATCTAAGGCACGAACAAGAGATGGGGTGAGGGGTGGGGGTGAGGGGGGTTAGGGAGCTGAGGGGGTGAGGGAGGTGAGGGGGCTGAGGTAGGTGAGGGGTTAGGGAGGTAAGGGGAGTGAGGTCAGTTTCAAAATCAGTATATCGTGGTGTTTAATCCAACATGTATTCTGAACGTTGAATAATTTGTTCAAGTTCAACTTTTCTGAGCCCCCATCCCAAGCAGTGAGACAGATCTCCCTCATCTTCGTATGCTTCCAAGAAACGTTGGTTACTTGTTGAACAATAAAATATTCCATGTGTATAATAATAAAATTACACATTACAAAGTCCTCATTTCTTGACCTTTATCGGATTATCTTATAGCTATTTCTTGGCCAGTAGCGGGTTATCGTAAAGCTCTTGCTTGACCTCTGGCAGGTTATCGTAAAGCTATTTCTTGACCTATAGCGGATCATCGTAAAGCTATTTCTTGACCTATAGCGGATCATCGTAAAGCTATTTCTTGACCTATAGCGGATCATCGTAAAGCTATTTTTTGACCTAAAGTAGATCATCGTAAAGCTAATTCTTGGCCTCTAGCAGATCATCGTAAACCTGTGAATCATGTGTGAGTTCTCGAGTGATCTTAAGTAAACAGGATGGCGTGACGCTTTAGTGATGTGGCTGTGAAGCTGTGCACCCGTGTAGCTGTGTGAGTAATATGAAATGTGTGGTGGGGGGGGGGGTCACCAGCCTATATCTGTGTGAGTGATATGAAGTGTGTGGGGGTGACCAGTGTTCATCTGCAAGAGCGATATGAAGTGTGTGGGATGATCAGGCTTTAGCTGTGTGAGTAATATGAAATGTGTGGGGGTGACCAGCCTATATCTGTGTGAGTGATTTGAAGTGTGTGGAGGTGACAAGGGTTCATCTGCGTGAATGTTATGATGTGTGTGGGGGGTGACCAGGGTAATTATACATTATATACAATATACAGCAGTCAATGTAATAGTAAGTTATCATTAGCTATTTATTGCTGCGAACACACCATTAGAAAATGTATGTAACACGAAGGCCTCATTTATATGTTATCCTTGTGGGATGTGTCAGTGACGCATGGAAGTCCTCTTTTTATGCGCATCATTGATTCGATGAAACACACACACAAACATCCCTCACATTGAATAAGTCCTGTCCGTGATGACCAAGCTTTTCTTATGCAGTGACACAGCGCTCTTATTTAGTGACATTGCGCTCTTATTTAGTGACATTGCGCTCTTATTTAGTGACATTGCGCTCTTATTTGTCCATGTTTGATTTTTTATTTTTGTGATGGGGGTGGAGGATAGAGAAAGGTGGGGGGGGGGGTGGTGATTGTAAAGTTAATTAAACTTCCGCGTAATATTTGCTTTTTTAAATCATGAACAGTTTTAGACTTAAGTTATGGTGTCTGCATTGGATCTAGTGTGTGGAGGCTTAGTTCATTGTGTGGAGGTTTAGTTCATTGTATGAAGGCTTAGTTCATTGTATGAAGGCTTAGTTCAGTGCATGAAGGTTTAGTTCATTGAATGAAGGCTTAGTTCAGTGTATGAAGGCTTAGTTCAGTGTATGAAGGCTTAGTTCATTGTATGAAGGCTTAGTTCATTGTATGAAGGCTTAGTTCAGTGCATGAAGGTTTAGTTCATTGAATGAACATATCACCTGGAATATGTGCTTTCCGAGACAGACGACAGACATACACTTTAACATACCCAGGATAAACGTAATTAACAGACATACACTTACATACCCGTTAGAAACGTTATTGACAGTCATACACTTACATACCCGGTAGAAACGTTATTGACAGATACACTTATATCGCTGGTAGTGATGTTATAGACAGACATACAATTTGACATACCCGGTAGAAAAGTTTTGATCGGTTGAATCTTAACTTTACAACACGTCAGGTATAGAAGAGGCAAAATATGTGTCGCATTGCTGACATACCGGACATGTCTCTATTGAGCCGTACTATAAGAAGTTAAAGTGTAACACATTGTAGGATAGCGATACAAAGTGATATAGATAATTAGTGATAATGATATAAAGTGATATAGATAATTAGTGATTCGATAAATAGTTATAGTGATAAATAGTGATAGTGATAAATGGTGAAATATAGTGATAAATAGTGATATTGAAATATAGCGATAGTGATAATGACAATGATACGTCCATCCATCCCTCTGGCGCTACAGCCCATGTATAGGGCTTTGGCCTGCCTCACTCAGACCTATAACTGGTGCTTGTCTGTTCCATGCTTGGATTCCCAGTTGTTGAATAGATCTTTCTGCACATCAAGCCTGCAGGGCTGCCTTAGAGCCGTTTTCCTCTGGGGGTTTTGGTGACGCACCCTCTTCACTCCTCTGTCATTTGGCAGTCTCTCTAAGTGTCCTGCCCAGCGTAGCCTGCCCTTTTTTTTTTATTTCTGCTACTATCGTGGGATCCTGATGTAGACTGTACAATTCATGGTTGGTTCGTATTCTCCATCCATATTTATCCTTTGTCGGTCCATATATTTTCCTGAGAACTTTCCTCTCCCATGTGTTTGATATGTTTTCTGGCGTTTTTTGTTAGGGTCCAAGTTTCACTTGCCTATGTTACAACTGGTCTGATTACAGTTTTATAAATAGTTGTTTTTTGTTGTTGTTTCTCTTGTACAGTTTTAACTTTTGAGTATTTTCTGACTACTGGAGTCTGCCCTGCTTCCGGCGGATATCCTTTCTTTTACTTCTGTTAGTAATTCGTTTCTTTCATTTAATAAACGAAGTGGCTATAGGTTCACGGGTACCAGAATTGAGAGGTTGGGATTAAAAAACGATTTAAAATATTATTTTTGGGTTTGTAAGACCAAATGAGGTATCAAATGACAGATAATTGAATGTACTATAGGCTTGTAAACTTAATTCTTCATTTTAACTAAAATAAACTACCGCAAATGACATCCGAATAACATTGAGCTTAATGGTACCCGGGTGCGAATGGCGGAAAAGAGACTTCCCTCATCAGACAGGGAAACGGAGAAACAAAAAGAAATATAAAAAAAAAGATCAAAGACTTAAAACAGTTTTAAAAAATAGTAAACATTGTTATTCCCCTTTTGTAAAAGAATGCTACCCTTGTTAAAATATTTAATTCAAGTGCATACATTTTGATCAGATTGTATGATTGCGACAACCCTTTTTGGATTTAAAAAAAAAAAAATGTGTCACTTTTGGAGCGTCCATTAATTACGTCAAAAAAAATGTTGACACCCCCATCCCCCCCTTTGTCAACAACTGTCAAACTTTCAATGACACCCCTAAGCAATTAGACTATGTCAACCTTTGCAACATTCTTTACATTTAGCTGATTAATCATTTTCACCTTGCAGAACTGATACACCAGACAAGTCAACATCATCCTCATCTAACTGATATACCAGACAAGTCAACATCGTCCTCATCTAACCATTCAGCACTTGATATAGAAGCATTGTCAGTGTGAGCAATAATTGTCATAAGCTCTCTCTGTCTCCTGGCAGCTACTCGCATTGGTCGAATCCTTTTTTTTTTTAGGAGCAGGTGGCAATTTCTTATGCATTGTCGGTGCTGTTGAGATTGTTATTTCAACATGACTTGTGATGCAAAAATAGATGTTACAGATTTTGCAAATCCGTTCCAGCAGCGATGTTAATATTGTTACTCACTTTACTTTCCCCCAATTCTGAAAAAATTCCTACTCTATCAATATCATTTCTCTTGACTGCGCATGACACTTGAACCTTGTCCTTGTTCCACACCTGCAACATGATCGCAAACATACCGCCCTAGACATTTGCGACAAACATTAAATAAATCTTGTGTCATTAAAAGCCAAAAAATTGATATAACTGTTTTAATTTACACTCATTGAATTTGTTAAAATAATGAAATAACTAGTCAATTTTTATGATTAAAATTTTTAATTGAAAGATCATGATTGTTGACGTCAACTAATCTACCCCCCTCCCCCCTTTTTCCCACCTGTGAACATGTCCACCCCATCCCCTCTATTTTGTTGACATAATTAATGGACGACCCCTTTTAGTGTACCGTATATGCCATTCCCAATACATCCAAACTCACTGACCACTGAGGGAAAATAGCCACAGAAATAATATGTCCAGTTAATATGTCCAGTTAATATGTCCAGTTAATATGTCCAAATAATATGTCCAGTTAATATGTCCAGTTAATATGTCCAGTTAATATGTCCAGTTAATATGTCCAGTTAATATGTCCAGTTAATATGTCCAGTTAATATGTCCAGTTAATATGTCCAGTCTTGACACTGTTAGAGTAAAACGCGTGTCCGTGTTTTGCTTGTTGACCGCCTGGCAGTAGATGGATTAGCGATGGAATGCATTTGAAATGTAGATAAGATGAGATAAGATTCTTTTATTGATCCAAACAAATGGAAACATTTTTTGACGGCGTTGTACATTTTCAGCACATAAATAGAACAACTTGAGCACACGACATCTACATTAAATTAGTTCACCAGCCATTCAGTTAATTCTCTTAGCCATATCAGGGACTTACTAGCTGTCATTAAGATTTGTGACTTCAGGGAAAAGGGGGGGGGGGGGCACGCTGGTAAATTCTTAAAGATTGGGCTTGGGGAAGAAAAGAATTTGTATCTTTTTTCAGTCCTCGCCATGGGAGAAAAAATTCATCCCTTTTTAAAAATCCTTTATATTAATGACGCTTTTGTTTGTGGTTGGCTGGTAAAATCTTCAGACAGCTAATTGACCCGCTTCCTGTCGATCTGTGGAACTAAAATTTGGCAGAAAAAACAAATTCTCTCAAATTTTCATACCGCACCACTGAGTGTTGGAACCGCCTAGGATTCACTTCAGTTCGTACGGCTGCTCGTAACGCCAGGATTGATCCACAGTTCGTACGACTGAATCTTTTTTTACCGACTGGATTCATCGACAGTTCGTTCGACTGAGTGCGTGTACCGGCTGGATACATCCACAGTTCGTACGACTCAGTGTTGGAACCGCCTAGGATTCACTTCAGTTCGTACGGCTGCTCGTAACGCCAGGATTGATCCACAGTTCGTACGACTGAATCTTTTTTTACCGACTGGATTCATCGACAGTTCGTTCGACTGAGTGCGTGTACCGGCTGGATACATCCACAGTTCGTACGACTCAGTGTTGGAACCGCCTAGGATTCACTTCAGTTCGTACGGCTGCTCGTAACGCCAGGATTGATCCACAGTTCGTACGACTGAATCTTTTTTTACCGACTGGATTCATCGACAGTTCGTTCGACTGAGTGCGTGTACCGGCTGGATACATCCACAGTTCGTACGACTCAGTGTTGGAACCGCCTAGGATTCACTTCAGTTCGTACGGCTGCTCGTAACGCCAGGATTGATCCACAGTTCGTACGACTGAATCTTTTTTTACCGACTGGATTCATCGACAGTTCGTTCGACTGAGTGCGTGTACCGGCTGGATACATCCACAGTTCGTACGACTGAGTGTTGGAACCGCCTAGGATTCACTTCAGTTCGTACGGCTGCTCGTAACGCCATGATTGATCCACAGTTCGTACGACTGACTTCTTTTTTACCGGCTGGATTCATCCACGATTCGTACGACTGAGTGTTTGTTTACACATGAAGTAAACCTAATGAATCTTGCGTGACCATGTTGACCGTACAAATTCTCATTGTTAAAATACGTATCCTAGGTCAAGTGACCCATTTTATAAAGTGCATCAGGTTTTCTGTTTCATAGTTTATAGTGATAGACACATGACAGAGACACAAGACAGGACAATTCAATGTCTGTTAGTGTTATTTAAGGCGAATGTGAAGAGATAGCCCCGTGACTTCATTTGCAAAACATTTAGGGCTCAGGTTATGGTTAGGGATAGATATAGGGTTCAGGTTAGGTTTAGGGATAGATTTATTGTTCAGGTTAGATTTAGGGATATATTTAGGAAATTTTTCATTATTTTTAAACGTTTTATTCTTAATTTTACGGGTCACGGCAATCAAGTTGGCGGCCTTGGTAAAATAACGCGGTGCTATCTCTTCGCATTTACCGCATTTCATTACGCGTCTGTGTGCGGGGGACTGGAAAAAAATGTGTGTGTTGGGGGACGCGGGGGGGGATGGGGTCGTCTCAATCTTATTCCTTCCCTTGTGTTATTCTTCTCAACACGACACCTTTTGATATCTGCTAGCCGCCTTAAATTCACACCACCATAATAAAAAAAAATACACATATATCAACTGCATTCATCAATATTCAACATGATAAGTACATCAACCACCCCTCCCCCCCAATCCCCCTGTTCGTTTCTCTTTAAGCCCTATCGATCTATTTATCACGTACATTGTCGTATTCGATCTAATAGTTAATGAAATCATGGACGCTTTGCTGCATTCGGATCTGATCTCATGCGAATACTCGGATACAAATATTTCTAAAGCCGTCACAACTGGATGAGGAAAGAAGCCAAAAGGCAAAGGACAATGCAGTCGGGTATCGCCCATGTATTTTGTGTTATGTGAGCGATGACTTTGTTCGCTATGCCGTAGAACAGTGGTTCTCAGCCTTCCTAATGCCGCGACCCTTTATTACAGTTCTGCATGTTGTGGCGACCCCCCCAGCCACACAATTAATTTCGGTGCTACTTCATAACTGTAAGAGTATATGTTTTTTCAGATGACCTTAGGCGACCCCTGAGAAAGGGTCGCTCGACCCCCCAAAAGGGGTTGCGACGCACAGATTGAGAACCGCTGCTGTAGAAGAAGGAACGTGTCTTAAAGTTTCAGCAATAGTGACCCAAAAAAAAAATCCTGTTTATTTTACATATATACAATTGTAACTCTCCCATCTGTGGAACTCGATTAGCGCGAGGTGGCTAACGATGCAGAAAAGGAGAAGAAGAAAAAAAGAAATAAAGGGGGGAAAAAACGCGTTTGGTAAATCGATACCGCCCGGGCGTAACGACGACTAATAATTGACATTCTTTTGTAAAACCGATACACAGCTCTACGCATGCGTGCATGACAAATAAACAACATCACACACGTTCCCCACACACGTACACGGTTTTGGTCTCTGTGTAAACAAAACAGACGAACACATTCACACTGGAAAAAAAAAAAGGGGGGGGGGGCTGTCAGACATTACCAGCGATCGGAGGTCTCTATTTCAGCGGTTCTCGGACCGTGGTCGAGCAACACAATGAATGAACGAATTGGTGATTAATAGTATTTTGATTCTTTTTTTTTTTCTTCCAATATTTTGTTTTAAAGGAGCCTTAAAACTATTGTGACTTTATTTTGTCACGCCCCCACCCCTCTTTAGAGGTGAAATAAATTGGAGCGCCCACCCCACACCCTCACACTTCTTGTTGTGATTTGAGAAATTAGCACCAAAAAAAATTGTTTTCAATTGTTCAGATTAGAAGTCCATAAGCCCATAATAAAAAGAAGTAAATTTAAAAAGGAATGTTAGATGTTTGTAGCACATAAATGTTAGATGTTTGTAGTACATAAATGTTAGATGTTTGTAGTACATAAATGTTAGATGTTTGTAGTACATAAATGTTAGATGTTTGTAGTACATAAATGTTAGATGTTTGTAGCACATAAATGTTAGATGTTTGTAGTACATAAATGTTAGATGTTTGTAGTACATAAATGTTAGATGTTTGTAGTACATAAATGTTAGATGTTTGTAGTACATAAATGTTAGATGTTTGTAGTACATAAATGTTAGATGTTTGTAGTACATAAATGTTAGATTTTTGTAGTACATAAATGTTAGATGTTTGTAGTACATAAATGTTAGATGTTTGTAGTACATAAATGTTAGATGTTTGTAGCACATAAATGTTAGATGTTTGTAGTACATAAATGTTAGATGTTGATAAGATTGCTAATAAACACATAATAAGATAAGTGATTCCAATATCCAAATAAGATTAAAACCTGGATACACAAGTCCCTAAAAAACATGATACAAGGTGCTGGGATTTATGATACAATCATCCATGATACGTGGTAAACAGTAAAGGGGGGCTTATCATGAATACAATTATGCCTGATTGGTGATACATAGAAGGAGCATTTATGTTACAATTACTTATAACAGTTCGTCCCCCCCCCCCCCAAAGAGGGATGTTTTAACAAATCATAATTATTGGTGAATGAGACAAGCAGAGAGGAAATTTGTCTCCAATGATATATTAAAGACAGAGATGGCATGATACAAGTTACAACAAGCATACAGATAATTTTATACGGTGGCCAAATTTGTTCATAATGGTGCACGGCTCATAATGGTGCCCTGTTATCGTGCTACGTAAACGGATACGTGTATGTGTGTGTGTGGGGGGCATCACGTCCGAATGAGTTAATGTGTGAGTAAGGGTTGGGTGTCAGGATGGAGGAGTGGAGGATAGGGGGTTACAAAGGGTGAGAGGTGGAGGTTCGGAGGCAGGTTGAGAGGGTAAAGAGGGACGTTAAGGTGGAGTGAATCGAAAAACAGAAGAAGGGGAGAGGGGCCTTGCGGGGGTTAACGTGGTAGAAGGAGAGGTTCCGGGTAAATATGGAGGAGACGCCCTCAGGTAAGCAAGGGGTGGGGGTCAGGGTAGGAGAAGGGGGTCCAGGTATTCAAGGAGAAGACTCATACAGGTAAGCAGGGGGTTGCGGGGGGGGGGGGTTTACAGGTTGGGAGAAAGTATCCAGGTAAATAAGGAGAAGACGCCCTCAGGTAAGCAGGGGGTGGGGGTCAGGGTAGGAGAAGGGGGTCCAGGTATTCAAGGAGAAGACTCATACAGGTAAGCAGGGGGTTGCGGGGGGGGGGGGGGGTTTACAGGTTGGGAGAAAGGGTCCAGGTAAATAAGGAAAGAGAAGACGCAAACAGGTAATCGGGGGGGGGGGCAGGGTAGTAGTCAGATGGTAAAATTTCTTTAGGTTGGGATTACAGGACGATAGTATCATCCACAAATTTCGTATCCATCTTTTGATTCTGGTACCAACTATGGTGACTAAGGTTTCAATCCATTACACATAAAATAATAAAATCTCCTATTAACACGCCAGGTAAAACCAAACAGAGGGTCACTAAAAGTATCACGTGATTAGCATTGTGTCTACCCTACCGCACCGCTATCCCATGTGTACCAAGGTATCCCATGTGTATCATGGTATCCCATGTGTACCATGGTATCCCATGTGTGTCATGGTATCCCATGTGTACCAAGGTATCCCATGTGTATGATGGTATCACGTGTGTATGATGGTATCACATGTGTATGATGGTATCACGTGTGTATGATGGTATCACGTGTGTATGATGGTATCACGTGTGTATGATGATGGTATCACGTGTGTATGATGGTATCACCTGTGTATCATGGTATCACCTGTGTATCATGGTATCACATAAACACGAGGCGAGTCCCCGGTTATTTTTTAATTATATTTTTTCTCAACAATCTCGCCCCCATCTTTCCCCCATCTCGTCACCAGCGTATGCACTGCTGTCTGCTTGCGATACACAGCAAACGCCAAACAGGCAACACGACAACATACGTCTAACATGCAACAAGTCAACGCACACACACACAACAACAGGTCTACAGCACATACACATACTCCAACTACCCAAACCAAGACGCCACGGGTCCAGACTACCGTGGCAAGGCCCAACTCGTTTTACCGTCAACAAACAGATCCTTGATGAGACGCCCGCTCGGAGACCATATGCCAGAGAATTAAGCCATGCGTTGGAGAAAATTATGTTTTTAAGTTAACTAGAAGGTGAGGGGTGGGGTGCGGGTGTTGGGATGGGAAGGGGGCGAAAAAGAGGGGGTTTGGGGGGGGGGGCTGGTCGACATATCGCTTACCTGTGTGGTAAAAGAATCAGGTAATCCGTCTGTGTTCAGAGTTTCCGTTTCTTGTTGTTGTTGAAATCTTGTTACTTGCAGCTTCACAGAAGGCCCCCGCCTCTCACTACGCCTTCGCCTCACTACGTTTAACAACACTCTTAAGCTTTATCGACAAAGTCTACACGAGATTATAATTAATCCCAACCTCACTCTAATATCACTATCGTGTGATCTTTAAGTCACGGTTGAGATCTTGTAAGCCGAGTTTTATGATCTTTCAAAAAAATAATTCATGATCGACAAATCCTAGAAACGCCATTTTTAAAAAAAATAAATATATATGTTCAAAAATCTTACTTTACTTTTATCAACTTCAAAACTGAAACTGTACGGCTAGCTTTGACTATCTTCATAATCCTAAAAAGTTCTAATCCATGGATTATCCTGCCTGCTGAGACCGCGCTTCGCTTAGTAGCGAGAGCTTACATCTTTCCACAATAGCATTAGATAGAAGTCCTAACAGCTCTCGCTCGGTACAGCCAGCGGTGTGGAATCAGTCTTCGTGGAGCGAGGGGCACAAGTCAGTTCTTCCCGTTCTCGGGCCGAGGAGTGGGAGGGCGGACAGACAGATGCCATGTGACCCGTCAGCGCCAATCAGATCGTTTGACAGTTCCCGACTGACGTATTGATCACCTAGATGTGGGCGGGGCTGACACCTCTTAAAATGGGGGTGATGGGTTGGTTGAGGCGTGTGTTTTCTCCGGTGTTTCGTGACGGAGTGTGGGGCTGAGAATTGGGGCCTGTTTCCGTTTTAGTTCGGCGAGAGGGGAGGGTGAGGGAGGTGGCTTTTTCTTTACAGATAATGCAGAGCGCGTGATGTGGCATTAAGAGAGAGAAGGTGAGAGAATGGGAGAATTGAGAGTGACGGAAGGGGAGAATGGGCAACTACACACAGAAAGTGTGTGAGTGACAGCGATAAAGCTACATAGTGAGAAGGAGAAAGAGACAGACAGCCATAGACAGACAGCCATAGAGAGACAGCCATAGAGAGACAGCCATAGAGAGACAGTCAGAGACAGACAGCCATAGACAGACAGCCAGAGAGAGACAGCCAGATACAGACAGCCATAGACAGACAGCCATAGACAGACAGCCATAGAGAGACAGCCATAGAGAGACGCCAAAGAGAGAGAGAGACCCAAAGAGAGAGAGAGGGAGAATCAGAGTAAGAACGAAACGGAGAGACAAAGACTAGAAGATAAACAGAAAGACTCTTCGATAAAAAGGGTGAAACAGAGAAAAAAAAGTTGAGAGATAAAGAGAAAGATATACAGAGAGATACAAAGGAAGACAAAGAGAGAAAAGGTGGAAAAAGAGAGAGAGAGGGAGAGGGCAATAGAAAGCAATATTCAGTGGCGTAGCCTAGGTCTAGGTTAGTGCCGCCTGGTTTGGGCTAAGATTTTCACAACTCTACAGTTGGCCAAAAATACAGACCCCTCCATCCCATTCCTACGCCACTGTGTGTAAGTGTTATACACATCTACACTTTATTCGCATATATGAATATGATTGTATGACAAATCATCTTCTCTTCTTCTTCTTAGACATTCTTACTCCCAATGGAGCATAGGCCATCCACAATACCTTTCCATCTGTCCCTGTCCTGGGCTATCTTTGCTATAAGGTCAGCCCAGCTTTTCTTCGTTCTCTTCACCTCTGTCTCTACTCCCCTCTTCCCTGTGACTCTTGTTCTTCCTCTTTTCTTGGTACATTGAGGATTCCAGTCCAGGGCCTGTCTTGTGATTTTAGTGTTTGGTTTCCTTAATTTGTGCCCTATCTTTCTCCATTTTCTCATTTTTATCTTCGTCTCCACCGGAACACTTGATGTTCTCGCCCAAAGGACAGTGCTACAAATTTTGAGGATCCTTCGCAAGCATCTGTTTATAATTTTTTTAATGTTTATTTTTGTTGTCCTCCAAGTTTCACAGCCATACAGAAGAAGTGCTTTGACATTTGAGTTGAATATTTTAAACATTGTTTTTGTCCGTATTTCACTTGAGTTACAGATCTTTCGCAGTTCATTGAATGCTCCTCGGGCCTTTTGGGCCCTAGACTTTAAGTCCTCATCTGTGCCACCCTGTTTATTTATGATCCTTCCCTGGTATTTAAAAGTCTCAACTTCTTCAAGAGAGGCTCCTCTCAAGTTAATCCCAATGACTCCATCAACCACTACAGTTATTCTTAAGGTCTGGGTTTTTCCTTTTATTTATGCTAAGTTCAACTTGGTGCGATACAGAGTCAAGTCCAACTTGTTGGGATAGAGAGTCAAACTTGCTGGGATACAGAGTCAAGTCCAACTTGCTGGGATACAGAGTCAAGTTCAACTTGTTGGGATACAGAGTCAAGTCCAACTTGTTGGGATACAGAGTCACGTCCAACTTGCTGGGATACAGAGTCAAACTTGTTGGGATACAGAGTCAAACTTGCTGGGATACAGAGTCAAGTCCAACTTGATGGGATACAGAGTCAAGTCCAACTTGTTGGGATACAGAGTCAAACTTGTTGGGATACAGAGTCAAACTTGCTGGGATACAGAGTCAAGTCCAACTTGATGGGATACAGAGTCAAACTTGTTGGGATACAGAGTCAAACTTTTTGGGATACAGAGTCAAACTTGCTGGGATACAGAGTCAAGTCCAACTTGATGGGATACAGAGTCAAGTCCAACTTGCTGGGATACAGAGTCAAACTTGTTGGGATACAGAGTCAAGCTTGCTGGGATACAGAGTCAAACTTGTTGGGATACAGAGTCAAACTTGCTGGGATACAGAGTCAAGTCCAACTTGATGGGATACAGAGTCAAGTCCAACTTGCTGGGATACAGAGTCAAACTTGTTGGGATACAGAGTCAAACTTGATGGGATACAGAGTCAAGTCCAACTTGTTGGGATACAGAGTCAAACTTGTTGGGATACAGAGTCAAACTTGCTGGGATACAGAGTCAAGTCCAACTTGTTGGGATACAGAGTCAAACTTGTTGTGATACAGAGTCTAGTCCAACTTGATGGGATACAGAGTCAAGTCCAACTTGCTGGGATACAGAGTCAAGTCCAACTTGTTGGGATACAGAGTCAAGTCCAACTTGTTGGGATACAGAGTCAAGTCCAACTTACTGGGATACAGAGTCAAGTCCAACTTGTTGGGATACAGAGTCAAGTCCAACTTGTTGGGATACAGAGTCAAACTTGCTGGGATACAGAGTCACGTCCAACTTGCTGGGATAGAGAGTCAAGTTATGTTGTTTTCTCCTGCATTTGTTTATGGCTATGTGATAAAAAGTGCAATGTCGTCTGCAAAATCCATATCCTCCAACTGCCTGAAAGGTGTCCAATGGATTCCATTTTTTCCCCATTCCGTGTTTTTTCCCCCATGACCCAGTCAATGGATTTCAAAGAGAGGAATGGTGAGAGCAGGCATCACTGTCCAACTCCAGATGCTATCATAATGATAATGACGTATCATTCTATCTAGCAAACAGTTAAGGCACAGATACTAACTGTAATATAAATGAATTTGATGGATGTATTTATGAATGCTTTTCATGTCACACATATTAGATATATATAAAATAAAAAATGAACCAGTTACATTTGCCTTGGGCTTTGCATGGTTAAAAACCTGGCACACAATCATGACACAATGCGTGTATGTAATCGTCAAACACGAGGACACGTTTCGGACACCCCTCAACATACACTCACTGACAACATACATCGGAGGACATACATCATGCGTTAAATACGACACACCAGACTTGACACTTCATCATACATCACACAGGCCCAGTAAGTATGTAACATCACATACGTTCATCTTTTGTACGTTTTATGATCCATGGATGGATAGCATTCCAAAGATATACTTTTATTCAGTCCAAAAATAAACTTTTATCCACTCCCTAGATATACTTCTATCCACTTCCTAGATATACTTCTATCCACTTCCTGATAGACTTTTATTCATTCTACTGAATGTTGCTTATGTTAGGGAGAGCCACTGGCTGTGGCATGTCTCATTCGGATTTACAATTTTAGGGCCTTAGGCCAACAAAAATTTGAGGCCCAATTTTGAAAAATAAAAAAAGTATTGCTAAGTTTTTTTTATTAAAAAATGTATATTTTTTTATATACTACTCTCAATTTTGGGGCCCCTTATTTCGCGGGGCCCCTAGGCTACGGCCTAGTCGGACTACCTGTAAATCCGGCCCTGGTCCCAGATCTAGTGGGAGTTCACACATTGTGACGGTGCGCGACAAGCTGCATTCGTCTTTTTTTATTTTTTACTAGCCACAGCCAGCTTAAAAATGGCGGCGGCAATGCGGGAATTTCCCATCTACTAAAGTTACTTGCTAAGACTTGCATTTAATGAACGCTTTTAATAAGAATCCCAATTTGTTCCCTTAAATAATGTACGCCAACGCAATTTTTTCTACGCCCCTGAACTGTATTCTAATGGACCGAACATTTTAACATCGCAGATTTATTACACCATATCTAAAGTGAGACAAGTTCGGTAAAACAAAAGAAAATATTACGCAACAAACGCACTTGATGTGTTTTTTTAAGAATTTCATTTAGCGCAGGTACCGAAAATTTCATTTTGGAAGCTGCTGAACTCACCAATGGTGCACCATACTTTCTTTCATACATAGAGAATTATCGCTTGTATGAAGTCATGTGCTAAAATGTTTATGTTCTAATGATTACCAGCATGAAGCAAAACCTGTAGCGATGAAGATAGAGGGGGCAGGTGGGTGCTGACAAGACATGAACAAGTAGTCAGAATTGATTGGGCCTATAACGGGTAGTACTTAGAAAAAACATTACTGACCAGTTCGTATAGCAGGAAGGAGATTGAAGACACTGCAGCACCCGCAATTATGAGGTCACTGTCAGTTGCTTTGCAGATGGCAACAGTGGACCCTGGGCATAGAGCTTAGAGGCGTAGTGAGTCCTACGTTGCGTCAAAGTTGTAGGACACTGCTGCGGGACAATTCTATGGTATAGCATTTATTGGTGTATGACATTGGTGTATGACATTGGTGTTTGACATTGGTGTTTGACATTGGAGTATGACAATGGTGGATGGCATTGGTGTATGACATTGGTGTGAGACATAGGTGTATGACATTGGTGTATGACATTGGTGTATGACATTGGTGTATGACATTGGTGTATGGCATTGGTGTATGACATTGGTGTATAGCATTGGTGTATGACATTGGTGTATGACATATGTGTATGACATTGGTGTATGACATTGGTGTATGACATTGGTGTATGGCATTGGTGTATGGCATTGGTGTATGGCATTGGTGTATAGCATTGGTGTATGACATTGGTGTATGACATTGGTGTATGGCATTGGTGTATGACATTGGTGTATGACATTGACGTATGGCATTGGTGTATGACATTGGTGTATGACATTTGTGTATGACATTGGTGTATGCCATTGATGTATATCATTGGTGTATGCCATTAGTGTATGCCATTGGTGTATGGCATTGGTGTATGACATTGGTGTATGACATTGGTGTATGAAATGAGTGTATGGCATTTACGTATGACATTGGTGTATGACATTGATGTATCACATTGGTGTATGGCATTGGCGTATGACATTGGTGTATGACACTGCTGTCCGCGACTTCCGCATGTTGCTGCTACAAGTCACTGCTGCTTGAACAGGCTGTATAATGTCACTGCTGCTTGAGCATGCTGTATAATGTCACTGCTGCTTGAGCATGCTGTATAATGTCACTGCTGCTTGAGCATGCTGTATAATGTCACTGCTGCTTGAGCATGCTGTATAATGTCACTGCTGCTCAACAGAAGTGACTAGGTGCAGACGAATAAGTCGGATGGTCTTAAAGGGCGGGGTGATTACACGGATCACTTCCACATTCACCAAAAAAAAACCCAAAACAACAACAAGTTTCTGATTTAAAACAATCATCTAATGTGGTTTTCTGGGGAATTATGGGTATTACTTTTTTATTTGATGTTATTTAATGCTCATCTCCGATGGAGAACACCTAGGTAAATAGAAATGTAGTAAGGTGATCCTTTCCTTTCTCTCTTTCATCATCATCATCATCATCATCAGGGCCGGCCTTAGGCCACTGCAACCTATGCGGCCGCAGTGGGCCCCGCACTTTATTTTCTAATACAAAATCTTAGTTTTCACTTACTATCCCTACCCAGACTGGGCCCCGCGCAATCCGTTTCGCATAGGGCCCCGAAATTGTTAGGGCCGGCCCTGATCATCATCATCATCATCTTCATCATCATGTCCCTTAGTCCTTGGACCGTTGGGGCGCCACAGATGACATGAAAACTCTACTTCTCCATCCCTCTCTGTCTTCTGCACTGCGCACAGCCTCGCCTAGTTTTAATCCCGTCCCCTCTTTGATGTTATCTTCCCATCTTTTTCTCTGTCTTCCTCTTCTTCTCCCTCCTCTAGTTGTGCCCTGCATGATTTCTTTGGCGAGCCCTTGTTTTCTGGTCACGTGGCCATACCACTCAAGTTTGCGCTTTTTTTTTTTTTACATCCGCAGAATTGAGAAACGGCCTACGGAAAACTGGCGGGGAAAAGAAACGAATGAGAAGAGCTAAGAAAACAATTTTGTTTTAAAAGGGATACATTTCAAGCGGCCATTGATTCGCCCGGAAGTGACCCGGGACACGAACATCGCACGGGAAGTGGTCAAGGTAAGAGAAAGAGCGAGAGAGGTGGGAGAAATAAAAATTGGATTAAACTTTCGATTCGTCACACTTTAGACTCCGGAGCTGGAGCGTTCACGGCAAGGCGCGGAGCTTTGATGTGAGGAGCTCCCAGGGGGAGGTCGACAGCACCGCGCGCAGCAGCGCTCACTTAGCCCCGTCCGGACCGGACCGGAAGAATTGCTAAACCACTTGACTTTGGAAACAACCTTCTGAAAACATTGATTTCAAGAACGTGGGCTTTTTTTTCTTCTTTCTTTTTTTTCCTTTCATGCCCCTCCCCCACCCTTTTCTCCCAATCCACTCTTTGCTACTTTAAGTGGAAACTAAATTGTTTTAATCTCTAAGCCAACCCGACGTCACGCTTGGAGAGTATCACTCTTCTATATGGTAGGGGAAATAACTCTTACATCTGAAACTTCTCCCCCCCTTTTCCCCAGAATTTTAACAGTAATTTGCTCATGAGGGATTAAAGTTAATTTGAAATGCAATTTTTTTAAATGATTAAAAAAAAAGAAGAAAAAACTCAACGCCCCTGACAAAGGCGGATCCCATTTGTTGAATCGTATTAAAATTCCGTGAAATAAATCGTAAAAAGAACATTACCAGTAATTGATGCATGATGGCCACGCAGAAGGCTGCATTCGAACTGCGCACTTTACAGCCACGAGTGTAGACCAGGCCGGACAGCGGCAACTACTCCGGTGGTTTGATGCGCGTGATGGCAGACGACATGAGGGTGATTTACCTGTATGTATTGTATTACCCTGTGGGCCTACCTGTTATTGAAATTTTGCGGCATCGTTTTCAAATTCGTCCAGATTAGGTTATGGGCGCGGATGTGACGCGAAGTGAAGGTGCTCCTGCATAATAAAGTCGGGGAGGGGGGGGGGGGGGCCACGGAACGCGCTTTCAGATTTGATGTTTTTTTTTTGTGTGGTTGTCAGAGATTGTTATGGTGATGAGCGGCATCACATGATGGCGGAACAATGCCACAATACGGGGGGAGATTTATGCGTCATTAAGTCATGTAGGTTGATATTGTGAAAGCTTGTGTTAGGATGACAACGGTAGAGGAGTGCGCTGTTTGAAAAGTAATTATCTGTTTAGATTTACTGGTTTTTCAAAGTTTCGAATTTGATTTGAGGATGAGGTCCTTTCAGGGGGGGGGGGGGGGCGTGGCGTGTCTACAGAATTGGGGTTCTTAATCGTTGTCTCACTGACGTCAGCCCCCCCCCCCCACCCACTTTAGCCGTTCAGATAAAAGCTACGAATCCCTTTAAAGAATTTTTTTTTTTTAATTCATATGATGAAATTGCAAAGAAAATCCAGGTCACGGACGCCCACCAAACGTCCGCCCTGAAACCTGTTAACGGACCCCAAATTGTTACGTGGACCACTGGTTAAGAACCCCCTTCTATAAAGGTTGTGGCAAAACATGACACCCTCACACGTAACGTAACCGAGCGTGTTCGGTGGCTACTGTGGTGGCTAGTTAGTGGCAACTGTAGTGGCTAGTTAGTGGCTACTGTAGTGGCTAGTTAGTGGCTACTGTTGTGGTTAGTTATTGGCTACTGTGGTGGCTAGTTAGTGGCTACAGTAGTGGCTAGTTAGTGGCTACAGTAGTGGCTAGTTAGTGGCCACTGTAGTGGCTAGTTAGTGGCAACTGTGGTGGCTAGTTAGTGGCTAGTTAGTGGCTACAGTAGTGGCTAGTTAGTTGCTACTGAAGATTACATGTTGCATATACATTTATTTATTTTATGTCAATTAATGTTGTTTTTTAAGGGGGACGGGGGCATTGGGGTTGGGGCAGGGTTAGTTGGTTCGTGTGCCAGATCATAAAGCTGTGGGAAGTTTACAAAATCGATTTTTTTTTTTGGCATGAAAAATTGTAGAGCCATACAAAGGCACATCGAACACGCACATAGAAATTACACAAATTAACTTAAGCCTTAAGTGCAACATGTTTTATGAAAATAAATAGAAGTGCACTAATTAAACAAATTTAATTCAGACATGATGTCACAACAGTTTAATAGTCTTTTGCTGTGTACTATTTTAGAACGAGCCCTATACTTAAATAAGAGATTAATTTCTCCACCCTAACACAGTACGTCACAATATGGACCGCCACCCCTAAACAACAAGAAAAAAAAAATCAAGAAAATGAATAAGACCCAATGGCGTATCAAAGGGGAGGGAGGAGCGATCCGATCGGGGGGGGGGGGGGGGCATCTCTTTTTCCGTCACTTGTAATGTTGACATTTACGGCCAAATGCAGAATATGTTTTTCTTTTTTGGCAAGGTGTGGGTGTCTGTGTTTGTGAAAAAATAGTTATTCCAATTCTCTCTCTCTCTCTCTCTCTCTCTCTCTCTCTCTCTCTCTCTCTCTCCATATCTCTCTCTTTCGCTATCACCTCTGGCACCATCCCTCCAACCATATCTCCCCGCCCCTCACTTTCTCTCGCAGTCTAGCTCCATTTCTATACCTCCATTTTATCGCCCCTCCCTCTCTATCTATTACATTCCTCTCACTCTTTCTACACCTTCACTTTCTTCTTCTCTCTCGTTAACTCGCCTTGTCTCATGCACACAACCAGAAGTTTTTAAGAGAGGCTGCCAAAAAAACAACAACCTTAAAGGACACAAAGAAAAACACAAAAAATAAATAAACAAACTAAGTTTCTGAAAACTGACTTCAGAAAACTGACTTCAGAAAACTGACTTCAGAAAACTGACTTCTGAAAACTGACTTCTGAAAACTGACTTCAGAAAACTGACTTCTGAAAACTGACTTCAGAAAACTGACTTCTGAAAACTGACTTCAGAAAACTGACTTCAGAAAACTGACTTCAGAAAACTGACTTCAAAAAACTGAATTCAGAAAACTGACCTTAGAAAACTGACTTCAGAAAACTGACTTCTGAAAACTGACTTCAGAAAACTGACTTCTGAAAACTGACTTCTGAAAACTGACTTCAGAAAACTGACTTCAGAAAACTGACTTCAGAAAACTGACTTCTGAAAACTGACTTCAAAAAACTGAATTCAGAAAACTGACCTTAGAAAACTGACTTCTGAAAACTGACTTCAGAAAACTGACTTCAGAAAACTGACTTCAAAAAACTGACTTCTGAAAACTGACTTCAGAAAACGGACTTCTGAAAACTGACTTCAGAAAACTGACTTCAAAAACTGACTTCTGAAAACTGACTTAAGAAAATTGACTTATAAAACTGACTTCTGAAAACTGACTTCTGAAAACATCGTCATCCACTTCAGGCCTGCCGCCTCCCCTTCCTCGTCTTGATATCTAAATCCATCTTTTAAACGAACAATAGCCGCCATCATTGGGCCAGGATCGGGGAATCCCTCATGCTAAATTTAGATTGCGCATGGCCCACGGTAACTCGATTTTAAACGAGGCCCCGTTCAGTGATTTCAAACTCTTGCATGCCAAATGTTCCACACCACGAGGGCTGCAGCTTATCTTGTGGTGGGGTCCCCTGCCCCCAGACGGCAAGACGTTTATCCCAGACCATCGTTTCGCCATTTCAGATGTATCGGGTTCGATACCTTCTCCCCCGTCCCTAATCACGGTAATGGGTTATTAAGTTGAATACGAATTTCATGGTTCAGCGGTAATCGGCGGTCAACGAAAGAGAGTTTGTGTATTCGATACAGGAGAACAAAAATACTTGAAATCGCAATTTATTTTTAAACACCCGTTGGTAGAAGCATGTTTTTGCTTCTTTCTTTTCGGTAGTGTGCATATTATGCAAAAGTAGGTCGAGTGAAGGTCATATCTGACCGGCGCTGTCATCACCAGCCATCTTGAAGTGTCATGGCGGCTGGAGATTTTTTTAATTGGGGGGGTCATCGCAGCTTGATGAAGCAGTGTCTCGTAACTCAAGCTTACGTCGAGGGCAGTTACATGTACACCTGATCTAGGGGGGTTGCGCACGGGGAGTAGGGCTGGATGGGGTTGGCAAGGGATTTCAGCATACATTAATTTAAAGTTGGTCGTCAAACTAAATATATTATCGTAAGATAGTTGACGACTAGGTCTTGTCTTGTCTTGTCGTGAGCTAAATCCAGAAAAGTTTAAACCACAAAATAAAAATTAAAAGTTAAAGTTTTAAGTTGATCAAAATGATCGAGTGCATCTGATATCCATCCATAAATCAATAACACAACTAAAAGATGTGTAGTTCATCCCAAAGTGGTATGTCCATATTTTTATCTTCACGAGAAAGCCGCACAAACTTCTCTTTGTGTTCACAAACTGTTTATTTTTGGACATCAGTGGGGCAAATCATGTTTAAAATGTCCTGGTTTTAAATTGGAACATTTTAAAATGTCCTGGTTTCAAATTGGACCATTTTAAAATGTCCTGGTTTCAAATTGGAACATTTTAAAATGTCCTGGTTTCAAATTGGAAGATTTTAAAATGTCCTGGTTTCAAATTGGACCATTTTAAAATGTCCTGGTTTCAAATTGGAACATTTTAAAATGTCCTGGTTTCAAATTGGACCATTTTAAAATGTCCTGGTTTCAAATTGGAAGATTTTAAAATGTCCTGGTTTTAAATTTGAACATTTTAAAATGTCCTGGTTTTGGTTGAACTTGAACAATTGTACGAGAGACTTGTAATAATAGGACTAAGAAACTTGTAATAATAGGACTAAGAAACTTGTAATAATAGGACTAAGACACTTGTAATAATAGGACTAAGACACTTGTAATAATAGGACTAAGACACTTGTAATAATAGGACTAAGACACTTGTAATAATAGGACTAAGACACTTGTAATAATAGGACTAAGACACTTGTAATAATAGGACTAAGACACTTGTAATGATATAATGCAGCATCATAAAAAGTTTCTTGGAACAATTTACCAGATAAGTCGCTCACTATAAAATGTGGTGAGCTGTTTGAAGAAGCATCGCATGTGAAATCATTTGGCATTGTTATTACTCTCTCTCTCCCTCTCTCTCTCCCTCTTTCGCCCTCTCTCCCCCAGTCCACGTATTCTCCAAACATTCATATATTTGGAAAGGCATTTAATATACTTCTTTTGATTTCTTCTTTTTGGAAAAAAGTTGTTTAATTAGAAAGGTACACGATGCTATATACAAATAAATACTCCAGTCCATAATTACAGCTCAAGATTCAGTCGATATTTATAGCTCAAGGTTTAGTCAATATTTATATCCCAAGACAAGGTTGGCTCAGAGCTAAAAAAAACCCATTAACACAAAATAATTCGACTCTCTAAGAATAAATAACCTCCAGCAATAACATTGGCGTCATAGGCGTCCACGTCTCTTAATTAAACGTCAAGCTAGTATTGTTTACAAACTCTCATCGTCCGGCGTCACGGTAACGTAAGCTTGTTTGGCATACGGTGCAACATCCCCCCCCCCCCCATCTTCTCTCCCTCCACCAACCCCCCGTCGCCGGGCGAATAGCAGGGCCGTTTCTTGATGGACGTACGGCACCGTGATGATCAGTCGGTGCCAACCTCCTCGGAGTCGTTGAGACGTCTAATGACTTTTTGATACGCGCCCCCCCTCCCCTTTTCGCGGTCAGCCGTCGGATGTCAGCAGTCGGACATGAGTACTGGTCTCGGTGTAAACATTCGGTCCTCGGTCTCGCCTTTTCATCGCCGGACCGACGAGTGGCAGGGGCAGTGGAGACGTGCCGTGTAACCTTGAGAAAAACGGATATAATAGACGGACATTGATTGTATTACGGCACGACACTTATAATAACATTCGGATATTCCCGTTTCGGGGGAATCTCTATTTTTAAAACTAACGAAATGTAAGTTGGACTGTGACTAAGATGGGGCCCAGGCGTGTCAAGATTTACAGTGTAAAAATGAGTAAAATCATGTCGAGGCGTTTACTTCCAGGGGCGTCGCGCAGGAGACTCGATTTCCTCTGTGCATATTTTTCAGCTTTTTTTAAATTAATTATTTTTTTTTAACATTTGTCTGTGGAATCAAGGCGTGGTGAATGTTTTTGAACTGATTTGACCTGTTAATCTTTTTCTTTTCTTCTTATCTTGTGGGGACAACGGTTACATGCATTTTTTTTTTTCAAACATCGTTGGCATAAACAAAGACTTATTCCTATCCGCCTTATTTGGAAAAAATGTGTAGGCTACGTCATCTTGTAAGCAAATGGCAAGATCAAAACAACCATTCAACGACAAATTGGCTACAGACAAAAGGAGTGTCCCTGGTCTTGGGAGAGATAAAAACCAACAAGAACTCCGTTCAATAAAAAAAATCCAAGACTCCTCTGTTCATAATTATAACTCACACTCAACAACTCAACAGTTGTTCTTAACGCACAATTATTCAACGAAAGTCTGGCTACAGACTAATTTTTAAGGACAACGAAAAACTCAAACAAAGATTTTTCAAGGCAGAAAAAACATGAACGAAAAAAAAAAAAAACCAACAAAAAAAAAACAAACAAATTTCCATTATTAGGATAAATACTTTTCTTATAGGCTTAATATTTATGTAGGGGCAGGCGTGTGGGTTGGGGAAGGGGCGGGGGGGGGGATGGTCTTGGATATGCTTTACAATATTATAACGCTGCGACTATGGACCCTTGGGTAAAGTTCTTACCCTGGTCATGCTGCGACTATGGACCCTTGGGTAAAGTTCTTACCGCTGGTCATGACTTTCTCAACAGTTACATCGTTACACAACATCTCATGACGACTTTTTGCGTCGACGATTACATCGTTAACAAACATCCACAAGACAAAACAAGCAATCCAAGAAAGACCAGCACAGCGAGCACAAACATGTCAAACACAGCCCCACGGAAACAACTGGAATCACAAACATCATACCAACACAGCGCGTGGCGTCAACACATTTGGCCCCAGCCTGTTATGATAACTTTCTTTTCATCCGGGGCTTAATCAAGTGGGGGACACTATAGATGTTCACGCGCGCCCCGCAATTCAATTAAACGTGCCCCCTAAACCACTCAGCGGGTCCCGTCTAATCCCGACAACAAACACATCGGACCGCGCCTCCCGCAAACCCCCCCCCCCCCCCCGGCCCGGTAACTGGACGCTACCATTATATGCACTGCCTGACCGGGTGATACTTGAACTTACAGTCAAAGGTGGGCCACCGGGGTTGGGGTGGGGGGAGGGTGGAAGGGTGGGGGGGGTGAGGTAGATATGAAAGAGAATTTGCTGCTTACCAAAGTTCTAGGTTTTGAGAGGGTGGGGGATTGATTAAATGCATTTAACTTTTAGGAGCGACACCCTGCGGCGAATCTAAAGGAAATGAGAAAGCAGCACAATAAATACAACTATGCTGAAAGACACAGCACGACACAGTCGGTTAAGCGACACTGCACGGCACAGGCGGTTAAGCTGAAAGAAACAGCACGACACAGGCGGTTCAGCTGAAAGAAACAGCACGACACAGGCGGTTAAGCTGAAAGACACAGCACGACACAGACGGTTAAGCTAAAAGAAACTGTACGACACAGACTGTTAAGCTGAAAGACACTGTACGACACAGACGGTTAAGCAGAAAGACACTGTGCGACACAGACGGTTAAGCAGAAAGACACTGTACGACACAGACGGTTAAGCAGAAAGACACTGTACGACACAGACGGTTAAGCAGAAAGACACTGTACGACACAGAAGGTTAATCTGAAAGAAACTGCATACTTCGCTTGAGTTGTATCACTTAATTTGTTTTTAAACGCTTAATTATTATCATAAGAAAAATTCTCTTAGTGGCGGCGCTAATTTAAGGGGATTTTTTTTTGGGGGGGGGGGGTAAACACATATTATATTAACAGATTTCGCCCCATGGTATAAAGTAGTCGTCGTCCCCCCTTCCCCCCATGAGAACCATCTGGAAATCGACGCGTGGACGCCTATGAATAAATCTCATTTACTTTTCTCTCTCCTTCATACGTAATTCCTTTTACTTTGCCGACCACTCCATGACAACATTACCACCTTTTTTCCCCCTATAAAATCAGCGCCCTACCCCGCGTAGACCCTTCACAAACCCCTTTCATGTTATCCCCAAGTGGCAGAGAGAAGATCCCTCGAAATTGAAGACCCGCTTTTACACCAAAAGCCCCCGGACACGGGGCACCGTCAGATTTTCGAGGGATTAGCGAGAGCCGTGGAGTGGTCAGTTCTAGTGAAAGCTTTGGACCCGAGTAGATCCTCGAGTTAAAAGAACGGTGTAACGGCCTGTCTGTGGACGTTTGTTCGGGCTGGAATGGCCTGACAGTGGACGTTTGTCTACGACAGAATGCATTCATTACAGGTTTGACGTAAGAGAATACGATCATCTGGGCAAACGTGTGTTTATGAATTGTTTCCTTGCATTACGAATTTACAGAGAGATTGACTGGTGCGGGGCTGCTAATGGCGTAACTAAGAAAAGGAATGTGGAAAATAGCGAATATCATCTATACGGAGACATTTCAGTTATTTCCAAAGCTTTTCCGTAGAAAGCTTTTTGACACCAGTTTACTTAATTGTCCCCACCTGCTCTATTCTGTGGTTTTTTTTTAATTTTGGGATCTGCATTTATTGGGGGAGTGCACCTCCGAAAATTGATAATCATATCACCATTGCACCATATGATCATATCTTTGAATTTGAATGTCTCAAAAGTTACATTACCGATAAGATTTTTTGTTGTATCCCACTCACGAACAAAGCTTGGAACTTAGTTGCGTTATAAAATTTCCCCCGTCAGATATTTGGTCCGTTGGCTCCATATGGTTTGAACCAAATCCACAATTCTACGTAGCTGCCGTGTCTTTTTCCTGTTTGGTTTTTAAATTTTACTTCCACTCACTTCCTTTCTGTTCTTCTTAACTTTGTTTTTTGTCTGGTTTTGCACCCACTCTTACTCTTGTCTAGTTTTTTAGGCAGGATACATGTAAAATATGTATTATGTAAATTTAATTTATACACATTTCAATGGTAATTTTCTTGTACTGATGAAGGCATTTCCCGAATCGTTTACAGTTGCATTTTGTAAAATCATCACAAAAGCTGAACATGTGTTGTTTCATTTACACACACTGGTTGTGTGTAATTAATCAGATATTAAGCCAACGATGGTGCCATCATCATCTGCAAAATAATGTTTGACTCGGTGTCACTTGGGCTTGAGATGGTGTTAGTCCTTTGAATGCGAAGATGACAAGATCCATTATCAACGATGCGCCCGCAGGCGGCTTGCCAGTCCTATTTGCGCCCATCAAGCTTTCCCGTAATCGGGACACGCGTGTTTTTTTTTGTTTTTTTTGGGGTGTCCTACTTGGATTTGGAGTCAATTCTGCTTTTCCTTGCAGTGCGATTTCTTTCGGAGCGAGCGGTGCGCTTACTCTCTGAGGATTGTGATCCAACAGAGAGTCTTCCTCGACCGCTTGTATGATCCTACAGTGAGTCTTCCTCACCCGCTTGTATGATCCTACAGTGAGTCTTCCTCGCCCGCTTGTATGATCCTACAGTGTCTTCCTCACCCGCTTGTATGATCCTACAGTGAGTCTTCCTCGCCCGCTTGTATGATCCTACAGTGTCTTCCTCACCCGCTTGTATGATCCTACAGTGAGTCTGCCACGCCCGGTGGTATGATCCTACAGTGAGTCTGCCACGCCCGCTTGTATGATCCTACAGTGAGTCTGCCGCGCCCGCTTGTATGATCCTACAGTGAGTCTGCCACGCCCGCTTGTATGATCCTACAGTGAGTCTGCCGCGCCCGCTTGTATGATCCAACAGTGAGTCTACCACACCCGCTTGTATGATCCTACAGTGAGTCTTCCTCGCCCGCTTGTATGATCCTACAGTGAGTCTGCCGCGCCCGCTTGTATGATCCTACAGTGAGTCTGCCGCGCCCGCTTGTATGATCCTACAGTGAGTCTGCCGCGCCCGCTTGTATGATCCTACAGTGAGTCTTCCTCGCCCGCTTGTATGATCCTACAGTGAGTCTGCCGCGCCCGCTTGTATGATCCTACAGTGAGTCTGCCACGCCCGCTTGTATGATCCTACAGTGAGTCTGCCGCGCCCGCTTGTATGATCCTACAGTGAGTCTGCCACGCCCGCTTGTATGATCCTACAGTGAGTCTGCCGCGCCCGCTTGTATGATCCTACAGTGAGTCTGCCGCGCCCGCTTGTATGATCCAACAGTGAGTCTGCCGCGCCCTCTTGTATGATCCTACAGTGAGTCTTCCTCGCCCGCTTGTATGATCCTACAGTGAGTCTTCCTCGCCCGCTTGTATGATCCTACAGTGAGTCTTCCTCGCCCGCTTGTATGATCCTACAGTGAGTCTGCCGCGCCCGCTTGTATGATCCTACAGTGAGTCTGCCACGTCCGCTTGTATGATCCTACAGTGAGTCTGCCGCGCCCGCTTGTATGATCCAACAGTGAGTCTGCCGCGCCCTCTTGTATGATCCTACAGTGAGTCTGCCGCGCCCGCTTGTACGGATCATGGCAAGTGCTCACCAAGATTTAAGGTCGATGTCCGTGTAGTTGATTGACTCTTTTACACAGTGTTTAAACCAATATGCAACAACTAAATTTAAGAGAGACGTTCAGAGCAGGTGAGTTTAACAAACTGCCCACTTAATACTTTGTACGTCACAATAAGTCGAGGTTAGTGTTAGGGTCAGTGTTAGGGCTAGTGTTAGTGTTAGACTCTACACACCAGTTATACGTGTATGGGCTAGCAGGTTTCATTTTATGATTATAGCGTGGGTATAGGAGTCCTTACATTTCAAGCTCGCATTAATATTGAGTCGAAAGAAACGTAACAAACGTGGCATACGTAACAAACATGACACACGTAACAAACATGACACACGTAACAAACATGACACACGTAACAAACATGACACACGTAACAAACATGACACACGTAACAAACATGACACACGTAACAAACGTGGCATACGTAACAAACATGACACACGTAACAAACATGACACACGTAACAAACATGACACACGTAACAAACGTGGCATACGTAACAAACATGACACACGTAACAAACATGACACACGTAACAAACATGACACACGTAACAAACGTGGCATACGTAACAAACGTGATCATTAACGAGTTATTAACGCAGTGTTGGAACGTTTTTGTTTCAACACTCAACTATAAGCTAAACCCTTACAGCCAGAAGATCAACACACAACTACAAGCTAAACCATTATAGCAAGAAAATCGTTAACAGAAAATAAATAAACACAAAAAATAAAAAATAAATGTGTCGCATTGAAAAAGGAAAAAAACAACTGGAAATTGAAATTTTTGAACAGTTTTTGGAGTTATTTAATCTAACTACTGAAATTCTACACATGTTGAGAGACCCGGGGGTGGGGGGGGGGGGGTTGGTTCGTTTGATAATTACCGGAATGTTCTTCGAATGTTACCGGAATGTTATGCAACCTTCATTCATTGGTCTAAATGTCTGCTTCGATGCTTACTTGAAACTTCCCAATGTCCATAAATATAATTTATTAACTCTCCAATATCATGACATCCCATCTCTCCCTTCCACGTTAACAACCCCCCCCCCTTTTTTTTTTAAAACCAGCTCCGTTACGTGATCGGAACCGACCAGCCGAGACGAGATGTGATCCCCATCGTGGTTATCTCCCACTGCCCCGCGGATTGCAATAACGTAATCTCCAACCTAAGGCCGGTCACTCTCCCAGTGATAAAAAGGCGAAGATGTGAAACGGTAAAGATTTTTGGGTTGGAGAGTGGTGGCCTCAGGTGGTTCGATCATTTTGGAAATCTGTCAGTTCGGGCTTTGGAGAGGGGGTTTGGGGGTGGGGGGAGGGGAGGGGAGCAGCTGTGACTAGACAGGTGAACATTGAACCTGGCGCGGAACGGATTGTAAGAGGCTCATTTGGCTTCGGGCTACCAACTGAATGTAACTGAACGTAGTTTACAGTAACTGAAAGAAAAAGTGAAATAAAGTATGAGAAAATTTGCACCAAAAAATCAATCTAATAAAAATGGGCGCATAATCAACGAATGTGTCGGCAAGATGCCTTCACCAGCGAATTAAAACAAGGCAAAACAAAACAATATAAAATATAAACTTAGCTAAAATTTGTACTACAATGTTGTATCCGAGAGGACAGCAAGAGGAATGTCACCCTAATAATAGTAAAACCTAACAATAGGAAAAACCCGGAAGTAGCCTACTGTCTATGTACTCTCGGACACTACGTCTCAGCTAAGTGCTATATTTCTTTTATATATATATAGTGATGTTACAGTAAATTATAAATAGGGAGATGCTGTCTATGTTACAGTAAATTATAAATAGGGAGATGCTGTCCATGTTACAGTAAATTATAAATAGGGAGATGCTGTCCATGTTACAGTAAATTATAAATAGGGAGATGCTGTCTATGTTACAGTAAATTATAAATAGGGAGATGCTGTCTATGTTACAGTAAATTATAAATAAGGAGATGCTGTCTATGTTACAGAAGCAAATGAGACTTTGCCTGTTACAGGCTCAGAAATATGGGGAGGAATGTAGTCTGTGTTATGGTAACAGGCTTAACGTCTTCTGGGTGTGGTGGGGGGGGGGGGGGGGTTCGGTCGGGACAGTGCTGCCAGGCGGGTCTGGCTTACTTCAGGTTTATTCAAATTCAAGTATCCATCAGGGCAGGTGGTTTGGGGGGGGGGGATATCATAGAAATATCTGAATGGATCCATTCATAGTGGACAGTGTCCAGCGCCCAATCTCACCCCACCACACCACCCAAAAAATCAAACAGTCATCACTTAATAATCATCGATTCGTCTTTGTGTCACAATTAAAAAACACCAAACTTGAGCACGGCGGTTCTCAACCTGTGGTTCACGACCCTTTCCCAGGGGTCGCCTAAGACCATCTGAAAACACATATACTCTACAGTTATGAAGCAGACACGAAAATGATTTTGTGGCTCGGGGGTCACCACAACACGAGGAACTGTATTAATGGGTCACGGCATTAGGAAGGTTGAGAACCACTGCTCTACCACAACCAGAGAGTGGTGGAAATCAAGTACATGCACTGTATGTTGGCCGTCTTTGATCGTCCAATCGTGCCGTACATTCACAGTACAGAGAGAGGAGAGCTCATCATACGAACTATCGCCGTCACCTCCAACTATTGGAAGTCTTTTAGTGAATACATGTACGATCCAATTCAGCTTTCTCGTCTCTTCCGAATCTCCAGATGACTTCGAATTGATTTTACAATGTCATTAACTAGGCGATTTAAGTTTTTTTTTTTCTGTGTTTTTTTTTTTGGTGTGTTTTCCCTTTTCAAGTTATTTCTTGTAAATTGGGTGTGTTTTTCCTTTTCAAGTTATTTCTTGTAAATTGGGTGTGTTTTCCCTTTTCAAGTTATTTCTTGTAAATAGGGTGTGTTTTCCCTTTTCAAGTTATTTCTTGTAAATTGGGTGTGTTTTCCCTTTTCAAGTTATTTCTTGTAAATTGGGTGTGTTTTCCCTTTTCAAGTTATTTCTTGTAAATTGGGTGTGTTTTCCCTTTTCAAGTTATTTCTTGTAAATTGGGTGTGTTTTCCCTTTTCAAGTTATTTCTTGTAAATTGGGTGTGTTTTCCCTTTTCAAGTTATTTCTTGTAAATTGGGTGTGTTTTCCCCCCAAGTGTTGCGTTCCATTAAAAAAAGATGTTTGCAATGCTGCTGTAAATAATTTGGTATAGGAGGATGTTGCAGTTGTTGCAGCAGACGTTATTGTCGATGCTGTACATGTTGGTGTTGCAGCTCGTTAATGTATGGAGACGGTGTAAAGCAGAATGTTGTGGAAGATGTCCCGGATGTTGCACTCATTTTTTTAATAAGGGTGTAAATATTAACAATTTTTTAAAACAAAAATATTTAGTTTAACCATTTTAACCTCCGGCGTGCCGTTTTAACCCCCAGCGTGCCATTTTAACCTCCGGCGTGCCATTTTAACCTCCGGCGTGCCGTTTTAACCTCCAGCGTGCCATTTTAACCTCCGGCGTGCCATTTTAACCTCCGGCGTGCCATTTTAACCTCCGGCGTGCCATTTTAACCTCCGGCGTGCCATTTTAACACACAAGCGCCTGCTCTGCGACGTAAAGGAAACCAACGTCAACTGAGATGACCCACTGGCCAAAGTTGTTACAGCTTCACTTCGGTCTGATACAACTCCCGGCTGTAACACGCGAGTGTGAACCACGGTAGCCACAGCGTCTGACATGTCCAACTGACCACGGAACCAAAAAAAAAACAAAGAAAGAAAAAAAAAACACAAGAGACCGTCTCTTGTTATAACATTTCGCCCAATGTTATCAAAACCACTGCAACAACCAGCGAATTCTGACCAGCCCACCGCCCCCCACCCTTTCTCTGTTCCCCATACCCTGGCCACCTGATCATAAAACAACTGTCACCACAGTTGGCCATTCAAACTCCTGTCATATCCTGTCCACGTCACCCAATGTTTCCATAAGGTCATCCCTACCGGTGGTCAATAGAACTTGTCATCGCTTGGTAACTTGTTCCAGTGTTCTATGGGTACCCCGTAGTCCAATGATCCCCATTGTGTCCGGGCCCACCCATTGTGGGACCGTGTGGTATCACCTTTTGTTCACGGACCACACACTGGGAGAGCTACTGTCAAAAAAAAAAAAAGCGTCTAAAAGTCATGCAGAAATCAAATCGAGCACAGGACGAGTATAATGTGCTGGAGATGGTCTGAACGGAGAACACTATCTGATTTGAATACGGATGTGTTTGTGGGGGTAATGTTCGTGTGAGGGATTCATTTATGTGTGGGGGTGTATTGATGTGTGGGTGTACATGGATGTGAGGATTTCATGGATATGTGGGGGGTGTTTGTGTGTGCCGGGGTCCATGGATGTGTGTGCGTGGATGTCTATGGATATGTGGGAGTCCATTGATGGTGTTCATTGGGTCCATGGATGTGTGTGGGGTGTAGGATAAATGTAAATATGTGCGAAATGTTTGTGTGTGTGAAGGGGGGCAGCCGGCTGCCGGTTACAACACAGGAATAGGTGCCAAGTTATTCCTATGAAAATAATCTCAACACGTTTAAATTATTTTTGACGTTGTACACTTACATCGTGGATAATAGTACATGGGCGCCGTATAGCCTTACACCATGCTTGCATCCTGCTAGTGTAAATGGTACTTGGAAGTCTGATATAATGGTACTTGGAAGTCTGATATAATGGTACTTGGAAGTCTGGTATAATGGTATTTGGAAGTCTGGTATAATGGTACTTGGAAGTCTGGTATAATGGTAGTGGAAGTCTGGTATAATGGTACGTGGAAGTCTGGTATAATGGTACGTGGAAGTCTGGTATAATGGTACGTGGAAGTCTGGTACAATGGTACGTGGAATTCTGGTAATGGTACGTGGAATTCTGGTAAAATGGTACTTGGAAATCTGGTATAGTTGAGGCTCACTTTCAAGCTTAAAATCGTTCCCTATTTCACCAGTATCTTTTGTTTCATAATTATTTTTTTTCTGGGGGAAAAGTGTTTGGGTTTGGGGGGGGGGGGGGGGGGGAGTGGGAAAGGTGTACTTGTACACAAGTTTGGTGCAGGCCGCCAAGGATTTCATTGGGCGGTGCATGGCATTACGACTCTGTACACACGCACACACACACACACACACATTCTATCCTTGTACAGGAGTGCCTTTATAAAAGTGTACCTGTACACGCCTCATCTGTACAAAGGTTTTGATATCTGTGGTGCCAGTTTCGCCACGATGGTTAGTTTTTTTTTTTTATCGTTACATTAACGTAAACCTTTGCTCACGTCCACAGATATCACCCCCCCCTTCCCCGGCTTCCAGATGCAGTTGTGTTGTTGTAACCGGGTACCCAAGCTTGTGTTACGCGTTGTTATTGTTTTTGTTATATCCATGCCGGTAACACAAACCCAACGTGTTCAAGAAAACATCCTCCATCTTGTCTGTAAACAATCACTTTAATTATTACCCTTTACCTCCCTCCCACCCAAAGTAAAAGAAAAAAAAAAAAGAAATCCACTCTTTGAGTCCCCCATCAGTCCTTCTCAGTCTCCCATCAGTCCACCATCAGACCCCCATCAGTCTCCCACCAGTACCCCACCAGTCCCACACGAGTCCCCCATCAGTCCCCAATCAGTCCCCCATCAATCCCCAATCAGTCCCCCATCAGTCCACCCATCAGTCCCCATCAGTCCCCCTATCAGTCCCCAATCAGTCCCCATCAGTCCACCCATCAGTCCCCATCAGTCCACCAATCAGTCCACCCATCAGTCCCCCATCAGCCCACCCATCAGTCCACTTAGCAGTCCCCCATCAGTCCACCCATCAGTCCCCATCAGTCCCCCATCAGTCCCCCATCAGTTCCCATCAGTCCACCCATCAGTCCCCCATCAGTCCCCAATCAGTCCCCATATCAGTCCCCAATCAGTCCCCCATCAGTCCACCCATCAGTCCCCATCAGTCCCCCATCAGTCCCCATCAGTCCACCCATCAGTCCCCATCAGTCCACCAATCAGTCCACCCATCAGTCCACCCATCAGTCCACCCATCAGTCCACCCATCAGTCCCCCATCAGCCAACCAATCAGTCCACCCAGCAGTCCCCCATCAGTCCACCCATCAGTCCCCCATCAGTCCCCCATCAGTCCCCCATCAGTCCCCCATCAGTTCCCATCAGTCCACCCATCAGTCCCCCATCAGTCCACCCATCAGTTCCCATCAGTCCCCCATCAGTCCCCCATCAGTCCACCCATCAGTCCCCCCATCAGTCCGCCATCAGTCCCCCCATCAGTCCCCATCAGTCTCCCACCGCACACAACCCCAATTCAAGCACGTAAGCCGCGTACACGTTTTGCTTGTATTTTGTCTCTTTGAAGTTTCTGCTGCGCCAATTGATCTACGGCTATTTCCCCTGTTGTGGCAAGCGAGTCCAACGATACCAAAAACATCCAGAGACAACCAGCCCCAGCAAGCATCTCTCGTAATTCAACATTCAGATGCAGGCAGATACAACCAGCTCTTGGAAAATTCTGTCGGAAATCAACATTCAGATACAGATACAACAAGCCCTGGCAATCACCTCTCGTAATTCAACATTCAGATGCCATACAACAATCTCCATACCCTGGAGCAGAAGTCTGGCACGCGACATAACATGGGATGACTTGCCAGTAAAGCAACCACAGTTGCAGTTTTAAAATGTTACTGAAAATAACCAAGCACAAGCACAAGTATCAAGCCAAAACTCAAGTTTAAGTCAAAGACCAAGTCTTAAGTCAAAACTCAAGTCTCCAGTCATAGCCCAAGTCTTAAGTCAAAACTCAAGTCTCCAGTCAAAGCCCAAGTCTTAAGTCAAAACTCAAGTCTCCAGTCAAAGCCCACGTCCTAAGTCAAAACTCAAGTCTCCAGTCATAGCCCAAGTCTTAAGTCAAAACTCAAGTCTCCAGTCATAGCCCAAGTCTTAAGTCAAAACTCAAGTATCCAGTCATAGCCCAAGTCTTAAGTCAAAACTCAAGTCTCCAGTCATAGCCCAAGTCTTAAGTCAAAACTCGTCTCCAGTCATAGCCCAATTCTTAAGTCAAAACGCACGTCTCCAGTCAAAGCCCAAGTCTTAAGTCAAAGCCTTAGTCTCAAATCAAAAGTCAAGTCTCAAGTCAAAGATCAAGCCTGAAGTAAAAAACAAAATACAAATTAGCCCTTAGTGAAAGTTCAAACCAAAAGTCATCTGAAGTCCAACCCAAAGTCATGAGTCTGTATGTCCAACCTCTACATGCTACGTCGTCATTATATAATACTAAGATTGCTTCGTAATTATAAATGCAATTATTGTGCTCAGCATTATTTTCTAACACACCCCCAGAAGCTGTCGTCGTTATCACGAGACACGCCCCCTTCAAACCCATCACACCATGGCCACGCCCCCACCAGTACCACGCCCCCACTCACACACATGCCCAGACTACACCCCCAGAGGTCTTGTCATGACCGCGAGACACGCAACCCTCCAAACCCAGCCCACCCAACCACCGCGTCCTCACCACCATCACGCCCCCACCACCACGCCCCCAAAACCGCACCTCACCACCACGCCCCCACTCACACACATGCCCAGACTACACCCCCAGAGGGCTTGTCATGACCACGAGACACGCAAACCTCCAAACCCAGCCCCCCCACGACCACGCCCCCACCACCATCACGCCCCCACCACCACGCCCCCAAAACCGCACCCCACAACCACGCCCCCACTCACACACATGCCCAGACTACACCCCCAGAGGGCTTGTCATGACCACGAGACACGCAACCCTCCAAACCCAGCCCCCCCCACGACCACGCCCCCACCACCATCACGCCTCTACCCCCACCACCACGCCCCATCACCACCACGCCCCATCACCACCACGCCCCATCACCACCACGCCCCATCACCACCACGCCCCATCACCACCACGCCCCATTACCACCACGCCCCCCTACCCAAACACCTCTACCCAGACTACACCCCCCCCCCCACCCCACACCCCCAGAGGTTCCTGTCGTTACGACGAGACACGTAACCAAACACGTGGCGTCCAATAAATAAAACACATGCGGCCCCCGGACCTGATGAAAGCAGAGGAGCAAGACATCGCTCTGGAACATTCCAAGTGTCACAGGCGATCAGTCTGCTCTGCTCGTCCACACGGAGAGCAAAGGGAGAGAAACGCTATAAAACCAAGGGGAGGTAGTCGCTCTGTTAATCATAACGTAAACAGCTTCGAGTTGAGATTTTTTGAAACAACCCCCCCCCCTCCACACCACACACACACACAAAACAAACACACCAGAACCTCCATCCCCATGAAAAAAGTCAGTTCTTAGGAAAAAAAAAAAAATGCAACAACCAAAAAAAACTCTACTCTATTTTGTGTCAAACAAAAATTGGTGGTGGATTTTTACAAAACTATAATCAAAATAAAGTTTGACTTTTTTTAAAGAAACTATTTTGGTTTGAAAAAAAATAAATAAAAAAAAAATAAAATCGTTTTGAAACAACAAGCAAACTTAAAAATCTAAAATAAATAAGAGCATAAAAATAATAAACAAACATTATGATGCACACAAACATGGTGTACACAAACATGGTGTACACAAACACGGTGTACACAAACACGGTGTACACAAACACGGTGTACACAAACATGGTTGGCTAATTCACTGGTCTAAGGATGCCACACACACTACATTACTGGAGCTGCTTCGCTGAAACAGAGGAACATGTCGGTGGGTACGGGACATTTTTTATTGTCCTTTCTGATGGAGAAACACGAGAATGTTTGAAGGTTAAATGAAGTGAAGAGTGGGGTGGGGGAGGGGGGATCTAATTATGAAAATAATATTTAGCAAATGGAAAAGATTGTTTGTGAGATATGGCGAAAGCGGAGAGGCAAGGAGACAGAGAGAGAGAGAGAGAGAGAGAGACGTAGAGATAGAGAGAGGGATAGACTGACAGAGGGATAGACAGAGAGAAGGAGAGTGAGGCAGAGAGAGACAGAAAGGGGGAGAAAGACAGGGAGAGTGAGAGAGAAAGAAAGAGAGAGGGAGAGAGAGGGGGAGAAAGAGAGAGACGGAGGGATGGGAGAAAGATAGAGAAAGAGAGTCATATGGAGAATGTGGTTTACAGAATCAGTTCAACAGCCCCCCCGCCCCCCTTCTCCGGAAGTTTGACGGTACGGATAGACCTTGCACCAGATTTGTTAACTTGTATTTTCTTTAAATTTGACCATAAATATTTTTGTTGAGCCGTCCGACAACGCCAGGTCCACGGACCACCATTTGGGGGGGAACTCTGCTCTACAGCACACACTTTGTGGGCGTTATGACTTCAACTACCGCTAACGACCGTCTTAACAGGTCATGTCAGCCTGAACTGGCCGCGCGGATTCAAATAAACTGTTAAAAAACTACAAAAGAAAAAAAAAAAAAAGAACAAAACAAAACAAAAACGATAACTGGTTTGCCATAAAACACAGTAACTACCCATAACAGCGTGCCATAAAACACAGTAACTACCCATAACAGCGTGCCATAAAACACAGTAACTACCCATAACAGCGTGCCATAAAACACAGTAACTACCCATAACAGCGTGCCATAAAACACAGTAACTACCCATAACAGCGTGCCATAAAACACAGTAACTACCCATAACAGCGTGCCATAAAACACAGTAACTACCCATAACAGCGTGCCATAAAACACAGTAACTACCCATAACAGCGTGCCATAAAACACAGTAACTACCCATAACAGCGTGCCATAAAACACAGTAACTACCCATAACAGCGTGCCATAAAACACAGTAACTACCCATAACAGCGTGCCATAAAAACCCACGTCGACTCCACTGTGTTACCCCAGCTGAGATTCAGACATTAGTGAAACACACAGATGTAACTGTAAAAAAAAAAAAAAAAAAAAAATTTAGACTCACTGGGTTTAGAAAAATAAAAATAAATAAAAAAAAACAAAGTAGCTTAGACCCTGCGCATAAAAAGATTTTACAAAAAAAAATTTGAAGATTTTTGTTTAAAAGAAAAACATTTATCATTCTTTGTGCTCGTGAGTTGATTCTATAAATGATGCGACGAAACGCTTCAAGTATTAGAAGAGCTGTGGGTATAATTTTGTTGGTGTTATTAAATGACGATGCAATCCGGTTTACGTAAAGATCGACAATTAGTTAGACATTTTGCTGACAGTTGTCAAGCGCGTTGGCGGCATCAGAAATCTGTCAGAAACGTGAAATGAATATGGAGGGCTGGTGGATGAGATACATATAAGCACTGCACTACACGCCAGGAGAACATTTATCTCAATTTTTGTTGTTGTATTTGTTTTATATATGGATCTGCTTGCTCAATTTAATTTCATATAGGCACTATGACTATGATCAACACATACATGAATTATGATCACCAAATATATACGCTATGATCACCAGACATAGGTATTATGATCAGCACACACAGGCAATATGATCACTATGATCACCACACGCAGACAAGGCACGATGATTACAACACTATAATTTGTGCTTGCTCAGTGTATAAAAAAAATTGTTGCTCTCCTTCTCTCTCTCTGTAAAAAAGAAACGTCCCTGGGTGGGCTTGAACCACCAACCTTTCGGTTAACAGCCGAACGCGCTAACCGATTGCGCCACAGAGACATATATGCAATAAAGTGGAAAGGCAAATACGTTCAATATCATGACTGTGAAGACAATGGAGATTAGGGAGGTCAAAAGGTTACGGTGGACCAGGTAGGTTTCAACACGAACCTCTACCTGTCAATGACATCATTAGCTGTATCACCTGTCGTTTGAAATGTTCGATTACGGGTTGAAAAAAATACATAAAAGACAATGGTTGTTGTATAGGGGACGAAGTGGGGCCGTATGGGATGACGGACATTTTATTTGCTCATCGACAGACAGTTCCTTAAAGAAATGTTTAACAATAGCATCAGTTGACATCGCATGGCTACCGCTCCGAGCGAGATCTAGCATGTAATATTATCTAACTAGACTTTGTAATAATCTAAGGAAAATGTAACTGTTTGTTGATTTTACAGGAGAATGCCAAAACGTGTGGTTTTTCCAATGATAAGTCTACAGATAAGTCTACAGATAAGGCTGCCTATACGTCTACAGATAAGTCTACCGATGCGTCTAAAGATAAGTCTACAGATAAGTCTACAGATAAGTCTACAGATAAGTCTACCAATACGTCTACAGATAAGCCTACCGATGCGTCTAAAGATAAGTCTACAGATAAGTCTACCAATACGTCTACAGATAAGTCTACCGATGCGTCTAAAGATAAGTCTACAGATAAGTCTACAGATAAGTCTACCAATACGTCTACAGATAAGCCTACCGATATCGGTTACTATACGTCTACAGATAAGTCTATGGACACGTCTACAGATAAAATAAATGTATTCCAGTACGATGCTCATTCGTGTGCTGTACTGCTTCAAACTGAGGCCACCCTGGAGCGGACATTGTACTCCGGAAGAGGAGAAACTGTTGCGCCTAGGCATCTCATTGTCTCAGAGAAATGGTGTACAGCAGCATCTACATCCGGGACTACATGCGCGAGCACACCTTTCAAGACTGACTGTTTCAATCACGTTCAAAACAAAATCGGAGTTTCATTATAACTGGACATTGGATTTTTAATACTATTTTGCCAGTTTATACAAAACCGACTTCCAAGCAGACATCCCCCCACCCTCCACGTCCCACATGGGATCACGACTAACAATTCTCATTCACACAGAGTAAACGTAACTTAACATGCACCCTGCACACAGTAACCCATGTACTTAACATGCACTCGCACACAGTAACCCATGTACTTAACATGCACCCGCACACAGTAACCCATGCACTTAACATGCACCCTGCACACAGTAACCCATGCACTTAACATGCACCCTGCACACAGTAACCCCTGCAATCCACAAGCAGCCTGCCCGCATTAACCCCTGCACTCTACATGTACCTTGCACACAGTAACCACTGAACTCAACATACATCATGCACACAGTAACCCCTGCAATCCACACGCACTCTGCACACGGCAACCCTGCACTCAACATGCACCCTACACACACCGGACAGCAGATCGCTGCCCAGACCACCACGGAGAGTGTGTTTAATGTTTATAACAACACACTTTACAAGGACGGCCCATATTTACACTGGGAAGACAAGCGCCTTATAAGATGTCTCATACATAATATCTGGCGGCCCCCAGAGTAAAAGTAAACTTTCAGTTACGCTTGCGTAAACAGGAGCGTAAATTTGGTGGTGTCAAAAAATAGTAAGATTTTAGAAAAGTTTTATAAAAAATTGTTTAAAATTTTTTTTTTTAAAAACCAGGCTCATGGCTTTATTTCCAATTTTTTTTTTTTTTTTTTTTTAAAAGGAAACTTTTGTTATGATAGACACGCCCATGGATGTGAAAAACAAATGCCTTCAAGAAAAATCCACTGTTTGTGTTTTCTTGTCACGGCATCGTGGCGCCCCGGCCATTGGGGCGCAGTAGGTAGCGGGTGATGACGGATTCCCAAACAATGGGGGACGAGAATAGCCAATCTTGGAGGGGGGGGGGGTTTGATAAGATGTTAGGCAGTGGTGTGGGTTGTGCTGTCTGGGGGAGGAGGGTTGTGCTGTCTGGAGCAGGGTGGTGTTATACGGAGGAAGGTGGTGTTGTATGGAGGAAGGTGGTGTTGTATGGAGGAGGGTGGTGTATGGAGGGTGGTGTCTTATGGAGGAGGGTGGTGTCTTATGGAGGAGGGTGGCGTCATATGGTCGAGGGTGGTGTTATATGGAGGAAGGTGGTGTTGTATGGAGGAAGGTGGTGTTGTATGGAGGAGGGTAGTGTATGGAGGGGGTGTCTCATGGAGGAGGGTGGTGTCATGTGGAGGAGGGTGGTGGTGTTACATGGAGGAGGATCGCGTGGTATGTTGGAAGGTGGTGTTGTATGGAGGAAGGTGGTGTTGTATGGAGGAAGGTAATGTTGTATGATGAGGGTGATGAGGTGTGGAGGAGGAAGACGGGGCATTAAGGGTAGCGTGGTGTATGGAGTAGGGTGGTGTGGTATGGAGGAGGGTGGTGTGGTATAGAGGAGGGTGGGCTGGTATAGAGGAGGTGGTGTGGTATAGAGGAGGGTGGGCTGGTATAGAGGAGGGTGGTGTGGTATGGAGGAGGGTGGTGTGGTATAGAGGAAGGTGGTGTGGTATGGAGGAGGGTGGTGTGGTATAGAGGAGGGTGGTGTGGTATAGAGGAGGGTGGTGTGGTATAGAGGAGGGTGGTGTGGTATAGAGGAGGGTGGTGTGGTATAGAGGAGGGTGGTTTTGTATAGAGGAGGGTGATGTGGTATAGAGGAGTGTGGTGTGGTATAGGGGAGGGTGGTGTGGTATTGAGGAGGGTGGTGTGGTATAGAGGGGGGTTGTGTGGTATAGAGGAGGGTGGTGTGGTATAGAGGAGGGTGGTGTGGTATAGAGGAGGGTGGTGTGGTATAGAGGAGGGTGGTGTGGAGGGGCAGGAATGGCGTTGATGGTCAAACGAAGATAAAGTTTGAAAAAAAATCCTGATGAACAAAGGTAGCAGTGGAAACGAGTTTGTGTGAGATATTGCGAAAACATAGAGAATGAGAGAGAGAGAGGGAAAGTGCGAGATAGATTGAGAGAGAGAGAGAGAGAGGGGATAAGGAGAGAGCTAGATATATTGAGAAAGAGAGAGAGAGAGAGAGGAGAGAGAGAGAGAGAAAGGAGGGGGATATAAACGACAGGGTTTCAGTATGAGAGAGTTATAGAATGGGATAGACCCATTTCACAGCGAGAGGGATAGTTTTAAAACAGACACACACAGAGAGAGAGAGAGAGAGAGAAAGATTGAGAGGGGGAGATAGATGGAGAGAGAGGGGGGCAAGGAGAGAGCTAGATATATTGAGAAAGAGAGAGAGGAGAGAAAAAGAGAGAGAGGAGAGAAAAAGAGAGAGAGGAGAGAGAGAGAGACAGAGAGGCATAAATGGTTAGGGAGAATCAGTTTAAAAAAAAATAAAACGCTGCATAGAGTTACGAGCACCAACTTTGGCTTAAACCCACTCTTAGTCTTAGTCTTAGTCTTAGTTTTAGTCTTAGTCTTAGTCTTAGTTTTAGTCTTAGTCTTAGTCTTAGTCTTAGTCTTAATCTTAGTCTTAGTCTTAGTCTTAGTGTGCTTTTTAAAAATTTGACTAAAAAAAATTAAGAAAAGAGACAAATGAACAAACAAAGACAATCCAACAAACTTTACAAATCAATTTAAGGCATTTTCATTCTAACCAGGTAGTTCCAGAGACCTTATATAACAAGATATTTCAACATTTTATGTTTTGGGGGGGGGGGGGGGGAACCAAAAACCAAAAAAAATTGAAATAAAAAAAACCCCGTCTTCTCACGACCTGTCCCGTTGTTTACTCCCCTCCACCCCTCTCCCAACTCCTCCTTAATCACTCTCCACCATGATCTAGGCCAGCAAGGTTAAAAGTGATTGACAGCTGGTGTCCACAAATGTTTGGGCTCTGATCCCTGCCCGAGGTGAGTGCAAACATTCAGCGATTTGTGTGCCTTAATGAAATCCGCGGACAAACAAGTTTTTTTGTGTTTTTTTTTTGGTGAGTGTTGGAAGTGCATGTTGTAGCTGAGGTCCTGGCAGCATTTTTCGTGAATGAAGTGCATGTGGTAGCAAGGGATCCTAGTAGCACTCTTGGTGTTAGAAATGTATGTTTTTTGCAAAGGGTCTTAAAAGCACTCTTGGTGTTAGAAATGCATGTTTTTTGCAAAGGGTCCTAACAGTTCTTTTTGCTACAGAACAGTTTATGGCTCGCGGACGATTGATGTTCGTGAATGCATCGATGGTTTATACTCTGAGGATCATATACACGTTTGTACCCCGCTTATAGTAAACATAATACCATATGGGTTGTTGTTGTTGGTTGTAAAACAACAATTTTTGTCATTTATTTTGATCAATAAATTATCTGATATTACCTTCTCTTCTTCTCTTCTTATCTCGTCTTATCTTATCTCATTTCACTGTGGTTCTCCGGATATAACGAGGTATATTGAGATTTCTCGATTTGTTATGAATCTGAGATAGGGTTCACCGAATCGTGAAAATAAATGTTCACCTAAACGTAACAAAATTAAAACCAAACAATTGGACTAACATCTTGCATTAAATTATTTTTTTCAGGCAGGGTATTTGGGGCAGGGGTGGTGGAGAATCAGAGCCGTGCCAAAGTTGGCGAACTGGGCGGCCTCCCGCCCCCCCCCCTAACGTCAGCCTCCCCCGGGCGTCATCCTCAGAGGATCCAAAATAGAAATGTATCCATACATCCATGTTAGTGACGCTACAGCCCATGTAGAGCTTTGGCCTACCTCACTACATCCTGCCACTCAGTCCTAATATAAATTTATGACGATGTCATACATCTTTTAGTGATGTATTGGGAGTTAGGGTTTGCGGGGGGAAGAGATTTTCAGGTTTAGTCCTGGTCGCAGCTTTTCCTCGGCAGGGTCCATTGTGAAGTTTTCAAGAAAAAAAAATTGTGGGGGAGGGGGGGGGGGGGGGGGTTGGAAATCTCTTTTTATTATCTAGTAGTTGTTTTTTATTACGGTCTGCTCATTCACGGTTGCTGTTGTAGGTTAAAGGTCAAGGGTTAACCTCGTTTGGCGAAGTCAGTCGGTTGTTGAGTTATAACACGGTGCTTAAAATCCGCATTATTGACTTAAGTTTTGTGCGTTTAGGGAAAAAAATATATCTTCCGACAGTTAATTGACCCACTTCCCGTCAACCCATCAAGCTGAAACTTGGCATATTCTTTAAAATATTCAGCACCGCAAGGACCAAATCAGTTTTAACTGTTTTTCAAAAAAAAAGAGGGGGGGGGGGGGGGGGTAAAATGAAAATAGCGCCACTAATTTCACGAAATAACTGCGCTAAATGAGATTCGTAAATATATTTCAAATGGGTTTAGTGCGAAATATTACTTCAGTTTTTTTTCTGAAAAAGTTGTTGAAATAAATCCGCTGCGTGCAAGCATTAGAACGTTAATATAGTTCAAGGGCTTGAAAACAGTGTGCAGTTGCGAGCCTTGAAAAAAGGGCCGCGGGGGGGGGGGGGGGGGAGAGGAGGAGGAGAAGCACTAATTTGAATTCTTCTAAATTGCGTTACACGTATGCATGTTTTCTTAAGTTTACATACCCAACACCCTCCCCCCCCCCAAACTGCTTGATATTACATTTTATAAAGGATTTATACGCACAAATTCGTTTTTAAGTCATGTGTTATTTATATCGTTGACATGTGTGTGCTTTTGTAATCTCAGCAGCCAGTCGATTTATGTATGCAGGATCCACCGTGTTACTTTTACAAAAAAATGTCTCTTCCTTTATTAGTTCCACACAGGGAACTTCAAGTTACAATCCAATGAGTCGATGCGAATGTCCACGTTCATAGATGTCGGTATCTCAATGTCTTAAATGGCATAGCGATGTCCCAGATCAAAAGTCAGTTGCTCCCAAGTTTAAAATATCCGCACGACATCGATCTGAAATCTGGACATTTCAAAGTTATGTCGCTTTGACCTCGTGAATTCATGCAGGCGGCTTGACCCCCCCCCCCCCCACCGGTGAATTCATGTGGAACGGATTAACACATTCCAGAGTATTAAAGAGGTTAATCCCATCGTCTGTACCTGATAATTCTTGCGGGGCGTTTTAACGATCCTGTCATCATGCGGCAAACCTAACTGCCAATTACTTCGGCCTCACTTCTCTCACGAATAACCTCACACTTACGGATACCTGGACCTCCTTACCTCCATTCGTATGTGTTAGAGAGAGAGAGAGAGAGAGAGATTCGATGAAGCAGCATGTCTAAACAATAATTGTGTGTGTGGTGTATGATAGATCCCCGAAGTATGTCTAAAGAAGAAATTGTGTGTGTGGGGGGTGTGAGAGATTCACTGAACCATGTTTCAGTAAGATTTCTACATGTGAGGTTTGTGAGAGATTCACCGAAGCATGTCCAGAGAAGAAGCCTCAGTGACACGGTTGATTGATGAGTGTCGCCACGTCGGACGTAGGATTCAGCCGAAAGATCAATAAAATCAGAGGTAATCTTTCATTCTTACCTGGGGATACGCGGTGTGGCTCGCCTTCATTTAAACTTTGATCTTTCTACTTCCGTGGCGCCACTGAACCGTGAAACCATGTTTCCCCCCCCCCCCACACAAATCCCCCCATCCCCCCAAACACACCCATACACACGTTGCGAAGTTGTGGACTCCCAAATGTCCATCGAGTTTTAGGTACATTGCCCCCCCCCCCCCCCCCCCCCCCCGCGGCGGGTCATCACAAAGTCTTTAAACAGTTGGTCTGAGTCTGTTGTTATCTTAAGAAGACTATTAAAGAAGAGCAGCTACTAAAATCTGTTAGTGAATCTTCGTCGCACCTACGAGTCCAGACCGTTAGGGCGGCCACACCACCATGGCCGGCAGAGACGTTAACGCCGCACCAGACAAAAGGTTTGACGCTACCCGACCAGACGTACGTAGTTGCTCTCAGGTCTCTCCTACTCTACCTCGTCTAACATTGACACAGACCACTGCAAACATTTTGACGTTTTAAAGGGAACAATAGCAAATTTCCTTTCATCTTTTTTTTTTTTTTTTGGTCCGGCTATAGCAACATGAACCAATGTCCAGATGCTGAAACTAAAAAAAAAAAAATATAGAATAATTTAGCTACTGTAAAAAAAACAAACAAAAAACAAACAAACAAACAAACAAACAAAAATGAACACAACAAAAACCCAACTATGTTATCACAGCGGTAATTATATAAATATTAATAATATCATTTAAATTTTTGTTTTTAAGCGCTTGTGAAATTATGATATCTTATGAACTGTTCCCGCCATATTCAAATATAACATCCTGAAATCCACACCCTCTCTTTATCAACTCGGCGTCTGCCAAACACATGCCAGTTTCACGGAGTTCTCTTCCGGTTATTTTACAAGGATCCGGCCGCAGAATAATGAAAACCATTTAAAAAAAAAAATTAACTCTACTCTGAAAACAAAAACAAAAAATAGACCCAAGAAAACAACGAACAAACAATGTATTTTTATTGTTCGTCTTTCGCACGTGACGATGATGACCAGGGCAATTTGTGCGACTTGAGCTGTATTTTGTTTTATAGTGAGGGAGAGTTGCCCAGTTCGTCAGCACCCCACCCCCTCACTCTCTCGCCAATTGCCCATTTGTTCTAATTGCAAGACTTGGTCAAGAAGACTTGGAAATAGACCAGGATGCAGTAGCTGACCAGGATGCAGTAGATGACCAGGATGCAGTAGATGACCAGGGTGCAGTAGATGACCAGGATGCAGTAGATGACCAGGGTGCAGTAGATGACCAGGATGCAGTAGATGACTAGGATGCAGTAGCTGACCAGGATGCAGTAGATGACCAGGATGCAGTAGCTGACCAGGATGCAGTAGATGACCAGGATGCAGTAGATGACCAGGGTGCAGTAGATGACCAGGATGCAGTAGATGACCAGGGTGCAGTAGATGACCAGGATGCAGTAGATGACTAGGATGCAGTAGCTGACCAGGATGCAGTAGATGACCAGGATGCAGTAGATGACCAGGATGCAGTAGCTGACCAGGATGCAGTAGCTGACCAGGATGCAATAGATGACCAGGATGCAATAGATGACCAGGATGCAGTAGATGACCAGGATGCAGTAGATGACCAGGGTGCAGTAGATGACCAGGATGCAGTAGATGACCAGGGTGCAGTAGATGACCAGGATTGCATTAGATGACCAGCAGAGTGTCTTGTGCCTCACTGTGCTCTTTATGATTTCCACGTCTCATGAGTTGTCGGAATTGTCATTGTGTCGATGCCATACCGCCTACGGGACTCCCATCTTCGGGGTGTTTTTTTATTTCTTACCCTGCCTTCTCTTAGATGATTTGCCATCAGAGGTAAACGAGTCCCATCCGCCACCAAAAAAACCCGTATGTACCGTACAAGTTACGTGGCTGCACCGGCACAGTGCTGGGGTTTTCAGCTATCTGTTCGTATCAGTGGAATATATGACGTTGTTAAAATAACTTGATTTGGCATGAGCATATACTTGTGAGTGGTTCTCAAAAAAAAAACTAAACAAAAAAAAAGTGTAATCTGAACCCACTCTGAACCCACTCTGAACCCACTCTGAACCCACCCAGAACCCACTTAAATGTATTATTGTTTTAAAGAACACATGACGGATAAAGAACGTGACATAGTCCTTGACCCATACGAATGTACAAATGGGCGTGAATTTAAAAACACGTGGGTGTGGGGCGGGGGGTGTGGGGGGTGGGACGACTTCAGCCTGGATTTTAAGATGCTTGACGAACAGGGCAAATAATGGAACACATATATAGTTTTGGTAAACAAGGGGTCCCTGGAAAAATCAGAATCTGCCTTGGACCAATCCACCCAAGTCAGAAACAATCCACCCAGATCAGAAACCACCCACCCATTCAGAAGATATGTAATCACACCTTCCACTTTTATCGATTGCATTATTTGTTAATCACGTCAAACTTAATCAATTGCCGTTCTTTCTACCAGGGACGTATCTCTATCAAATACACGTGAAGTCAGCAGACTCTTGAATTTTCAAATGAATTAGAATTAGGGTTCGGTTCGCACGATCAAATTTTCCTTCAAGCATTTGATGCACTTCGTGTATGAAGCCTTGCCACAACTTTCAAATTACTATTTGATCAAATTCTCCCAAAAAAAAAGAAACCACGCACAAAATAGTGCGTCCATACAACAATTTGACGCGCAATTTGATCGTGTGAACTGACGCTTTAGTGACTTTAAAAAGAAATCACTTCGAAGATCTTTCTATTACCATAATTTTAACTTTTAAAACAATGCATATCAATAATTGATTGACTTAAATAATGTGTTTAAAATATACCTTGGGTTGCTGTTCTTTTTTCTAATAGTATTTTTATTCTCTACCTACAGTTGTTTGTTTTTAGAGTTTGTTTTTAGAGTTTGATTTTTAGAGTTTGTTTTTAGAGTTTATTTTTAGAGTTTATTTTTAGAGTTTGTTTTTAGAGTTTGTTTTTAGAGTTTATTTTTAGAGTTTGTTTTTAGAGTTTGTTTTTAGAGTTTGTTTTTAGAGTTTGTTTTTAGAGTTTATTTTTTAGAGTTTGTTTTTAGAGTTTGTTTTTAGAGTTTGTTTTTAGAGTTTGTTTTTAGAGTTTGTTTTTCTTCTCGTTAACAAAACTTAATGAATATAAGCATTTTTTAAATTTAAATACGCATACGTTGAAAACCTTCAAATTTCTAGTTTTTAATGTAGTCTATAAAATAAAAGAGCTTTAAGTCATAATAAAAAATGACGAGAGAAAATTTTCTATCCGCTGAGAAGGTCGTATAAGCTGACGTTACCCCTAGTCAATCATAATTCTTAGCCAATAATAATCTAGTTATAGCGGTTCCCAGCCTGTGCTCCAGAGGGCCCTAATGAATTAAACGAATACGAAGTTGGTATGTTGAGAAACCATACATCTTTAACTTTCTTTCAACATTAAAAAAATATGAATATTCTCAGGGTCTTCCTTATAGAAATCGATTATAATCGGAGCTCTGAGAATTTAAAATAAAAAGGTTGAGAACCATTGTTCTAGTATATCATTACCAATTTAAGTTAATTTATGCGAAATCTGTCATCAAAAATCATTTCTGACACCGGATACCATGAAACGAGATTCGATACATGAATAATCGAAAGAAGCACAGAAAGTATCGGCAACACTTCGATTCCCGCGTGGCACGAGCGAGGAGGCGCGAGATGGCATTATTTGCCAGCCCCAATCACAGCCTCGATCTGGATTCATTACTGCCTAATGTACCTTTGTGTCGATGTCATCAGTCACCATGACGGCTAATCGATGTACCGATCACAGCTCACTCGGACACTCAAGTGTCGGTCCCTCACCTCACTGACGGAGAATTTTTGGGAGGGTGGATGGAAAGATGAGGCCCGGGGGTGGGGGGTGGTGGCGCTCACATCGTGGGGGTGGCGGAGATTGGAGTGGGGTATAACAGTTGTTGTCATCAATGTGTGGGTATCGGGGGGGGGGGGGGGTTGTGGGTAACAGAGGGAAGGGTTTAAATATTAGTTTATGGATTAGTGATGGTAGCCATGGGGGTTAGTGATGGTAGCCACGGGGGTTAGTGATGGTAGCCAATAGGGTTAGTGATGGAAGCCATGGGGGTTAGTGATCGTAGCCACGGGGATTAGTGATGATAGCCACGGGGGCTAGTGATGGTAGCCACGGGGTTAGTGATGGTAGCCACGGGGGTTAGTGATGGTAACCACGGGGGTTAGTGATGGCAGCCATGGGGGTTAGGGATGGTAGCCATGGGGGTTAGTGATGGTAGCCACGGGGGTTAGTGATGGTAGCCACGGATGTTAGTGATGGTAGCCACGGGGGTTAGTGATGGTAGCCACGGGGGTTAGGGATGGTAGCCGCGGGGGTTAGTGATGGTAACCACGGGGGTTAGTGATGGCAGCCATGGGGGTTAGGGATGGTAGCCACGGGGGTTAGTGATGGTAGCCACGGGGGTTAGGGATCGTAGCCACGGGGGTTAGTGATGGTAGCTTGGGGTTAGTGATGGTAGCCATTGGGGTTAGTGGTGGTAGTCGTGGTGGTTATGATGGTAGCATGGGGTTAGAGATGGTACCTGCGGGGGTTACTGATGGTAGGCATGGGTGTCTGGTCATAGATGTGTGGGTGAGGGAAGAGGGGGTGGGTCTGCAACAGAAGACCTTACTACAGCGTGTGGGTGCAGGGAAGTGAGGTAGACGGAAGGATAATTTTCAATAAGTATACTGAGGTTCAAAGCAGAAATCTCACCAATGTGTTCAGGTAACTAGGTGTAAGGATAACACAGGGGACTTTAAAATGTAATGTTTGTACAGAGGTCATGAGAAGGTGATGTTTGTACAGAGGTCATGAGAAGGTGATGTTTGTACAGAGGTCATGAGAAGGTGATGTTTGTACAGAGGTCATGAGAAGGTGATGTTTGTACAGAGGTCATGAGAAGGTGATGTTTGTACAGAGGTCATGAGAAGGTAATGTTTGTAAAGAGGTCACGAGAAGGTGATGTTTGTACAGAGGTCATGAGAAGGTGATGTTTGTACAGAGGTCATGAGAAGGTGATGTTTGTACAGAGGTCATGAGAAGGTGATGTTTGTACAGAGGTCATGAGAAGGTGATGTTTGTACAGAGGTCATGAGAAGGTAATGTCGTATCCGGTAATTTTTTTAGGTCATGAGAAGGTAATGTCGTATCCGGTAAATTTTTTAGGTCATGAGAAAGTAATGTCGTATCCGGTAACTTTTTTAAATATTAATTTCGCATAATCCTGTTTTACTATATAGTAGAGTGAGTTCAAAGAAAAAAAATTGACGCAAATCTTAACATGAGAACTGAAAAAAAAAAAAAAAAAAGATTCGATCAATTTTCCGTCGACGAAATTACTTTCAAACAAATTTCCGGTAACCAGGTAATGTGTGTACAGAGGTCATTGGAAGTTAATGTTTGTACTGAGGTCCGTTAGAAGGTAATGTTTGTACATGGGTCCTTAGAAGGTAATGTTTGTCTCCCCAAGAATGTTTCAACGAAGGCGATGTTTGCACAACTTAGTGGATAGACAAACCTACAAACGTTAACTGTGTTTTATTTAAAAAAATAAAAATAAATAAATAAATAAATAAAAATATATAAAATAAATATATATATACATAAAGAAAAGAAAAAACCCCACACACACCCAAGAAATCAAATGCCAGTAACATTTCACAGTTACCGTAATATAACCAAGGGGGGCTAACTCATGACATAGCAATTATTCATCATTTTATTAGTTATCCGTCCAATGCTTTTTTTCCCCCCTTCTTCCTTCCCTTTAACCAAAAAAAATACATTATGAAAGCTTGTGCCTAATTGGGAAGAAATGTACATGAATATTTGATTAATTATTTATTGCTTATTTCATTTAACGAGCGTTAAATCACTGCACACATCATTATTATTTTTTAAAACCCTTTATGTCAACATCGCTTTTGAGAGTTTAGGGGTAGATCTTCGGACACCTACTCGACCCACTTCCCGTCACGACTATCGAGCTGAAACGTGGAACATAGACACCTTGGCGATGACATCACGTTTCATCAACTTTTCAGTTCCACCCCCCCAAAAAAAATGAGTTTTTCCTGTTTTTTCAAAGTGGAGATGAAGGAAATATGACGTCACTGATTTCAAGAAATAAAATTCCTGAATAATTAGCAAAATATAAATACATTCGCAACTGCTTTTGGTTTTTAGAGACTTTTCAATATTTTTTTTAATTAAGTACATCTCCAATGTTGCTTGTAACCACTCAACCAAGTAACTCATCGCCTGGTCTACAGCACTGACACTCAACAACGCGGCGAATCGGGCGATACCACAATAACTTATGCAAATGAAGATTCTACCCAACAGGGTTATCGACGCATTACTAAGTGAAGTTGTCCGTTGATAATCAAGAGATTATATGATTAATGACAATGGCAAGAGGGAGGGGGCAGGCGAGAAGAGTTTCCGTTTCTCGAGGGTGGTACCGCCCCTAATGAGTTGTACGCCCTTTGTTCCAGTCCGTGTTTCCACCCCGTGGACGGACCAGCTCACATGGCAGACCGAAATACCAGCTCCTTCACCTCCGGTGGCCAGTTTTCCGGTACCGATCCACTTTAGGTGACTTGCCTTGGCAGACAATGTTGGCGACTAATGGATGCACTATCGACGTACAGAAAGTGCTGAGGGTGGCATCACTTTTACGGGTAGTACAAAACTTTGGCGTTGCAGTCTTTCAGCTTGGGCCTGACGGGTGGGGGGGGGGGGGGCATGGGTTATGCGGGAGTTGGGGTATGGGAGGAAGGTTTATTTGGGGGGGGGGGGGAAACGGAGCTGGTGGTGTGTGGGGGAAATTTGGTGTTTTTTTTTGGGGGGGGGGGTGAGAATTAAGATACTTGAATCAAATCGAAATCGGTTTTGGTAAAAGCTCTTTAGATATTTATCTATTCACAAGAATACTCCTCCATCCATCCATCCACCCATCTAATCTGTCATTCATATCATCAATATCAGTCCATTTCCATCCATATATCCGTTATATATCAATATTCATGTATCCATCCCTATATCCATTCGTATATCCATCTTTATTATGCAACCATCCACATTTCTCTCGATCCATCTACCCACCTAGCCATTCATATCCATATACATGTCATCAATCCGCATATCCACCATTCATATATACATCCATATACAGATGCATTTTTACGTCCACAAATGCGTCCACATATCCAATAGCATATTCATTTACCCTCTAGCCATATATCCACACATCTATCCATCCACCGAAAACACAAACTTCAAACTTCCATCCATCAATATTAGCACTCATCCATCAATGTTACCACTCATCCATCCATCCATACTACCACTCATCCATCCATCAATGTTACCATCCATCCACCCATTCATGTTAAAATTCCATCCATCCATGTTACCAGTCATCCATCCATCCATCCATGTTACCACTCATCCATACATCAATGTTACCCCTCATCCATCCATCCATGTTACCATTCATCCATCCATCAATGTTACCATCCATCCATCCATCAATGTTACCATTCATCCATCCATCCATGTACCATCCATCCATCCATCAATGTTACCATCCATCCATCCATCAATGTTACCATCCATCCATCAATGTTACCATCCATCCATCCATCAATGTTACCATCCATCCATCAATGTTACCATCCATCCATCCATCAATGTTACCATCCATCCATCCATCAATGTTACCATCCATCCATCCATCAATGTTACCATCCATCCATCAATGTTACCATCCATCCATCCATCAATGTTACCATCCATCCATCCATGTTACCATTCATCCATCCATCCATCCATCAATGTTACATCCATCCATCCATCCATCAATGTTACCATCCATCCATCCATGTTACCATCCATCCACCCTCCATCAATGTTACCATCCATCCATCCATCAATGTTACCACCCATCCATACATCAATGTTACCATCCATCCATCCATCAATGTTACCATCCATCCATCCATCAATGTTACCATCCATCCATCCATCAATGTTACCATCCATCCATCAATGTTACCATCCATCCATCCATAAATGTTACCATCCATCCATCCATGTTACCATTCATCCATCCATCCCCAATGGTTACCATCCATCCATCTATCAATATTACCATCCATCCATCAATGTTAC